>JAQQSV010000869.1:0-44607 GCA_028646515.1 Pseudochirops corinnae | reverse complement strand
GTTAACCCATTTTGAGTTGCTTTCCTTTAGAAAAGCAGATCTAAGAACCTGTGCTAGTAGCCGCCCTAGGTATGCTGGGGTGCTTGCTGTTACACTGAGATCCTTTACAAGTCTGGGATTTTGCTCAAGTTAATGACTGTTTTGGTGCCATCTATTTAGTGGATGCCCAGCAAATTAATTTACTTACTGCTACCATGTTTGACTGAAAACCAGCTGAATGAATTAACTTGCAAGTAACAGTATTAATGATGCTTCACTGTTGGAGTTCTAGTTTCCATGGTGGTAGAAACAGTATATGTGTACAAAGGGAAAGTGTATCAAGAATACATTTTCATCTTCTGTGCAACAGCACTTGGCATCCCATACACACTTAATAAATTCTTGTTGATTGATTGTATGGTCTGTTGTAAGTTTAAGAATTTGTGGGGAGTGATATTTGTCATTTTTCCTATGTTCTCTTTCTCTCTCTCTCTTTATTTCCCCTCCTCCCCCTCTCTCCCTCCCTCTCCCTCTGTCTCCCTCTTACCCTCTCTTGTTCTCTCTCCCCCTCCCTCCCTCTCTTTTGTTCCCCCTTTCTCCCTCCCTCCCCCTCTTTCTCTCTCCCTCTCCGTGTCTCTCTGTCTCTCTCCCTTTCTCACTGTCATCTCTGCAATGAAATGTTCATAGATGAACATCTATAGAGAAATGTGGACGTTTTTAAAAGCTATACATGTGCACAAAACTTAATGTTTCTATGTTACCATGATATTTACACAGCATATAGATACATATGGAAAATCTTAGCTGATGAAGATTCTACCTAAAAAATTATCTTTATGGAAAACATTCACATTAATTTATTTATTAAGTACCTTCTGTGTGCCATGCATGCACTGTGCTCACCACAGTACATTAAACTCTTTTCTCCAGTATAGTTGGAAGTGGGGTATAGTGGTGTCTATCATATGAGTTAATCAACAAGCATTTATTAAATGTATATCATATACCAGTCACTGAACTAGGAACTAGGGACACAGAAATAAAACACGAGGTGGTTCTTAAGCTTAATTAGCTATATTCTATTGAGGGGGACAATGGGGTACATGTTATTTTTGTTGTCCTTCATACTTGAAGAATATGAAAATGACATCACTATGTTGGGGTCAATGTACAGTGTGTCTGACTGTGATGATCAGACCTAGTGTGAGTTCAGAAGGTTCTACCACAAGTCGGGCACAAATAGTCCCTATCAATATTTGGAGTGGAAACATCTCTCCATTTTGTGCATCTCGTGTTTCTTTTGAGCCACTACAATTCTGCTTTCCACATAGAGAACAGTTCCTTCTTTGATGTGGGCACACTATGTTGGACGGTTCTGTTGCATTGTCTCCTGTTTCTCATAATTCCAAAGTTTTTTAGAGAGACCTTGATATGATTGATTATACCAATAGTTTTCCTAATATTGAACCATCCTTGCATTCCAGGAATAAATCCTACCTGATCAAAGTGCATTATTTTCATGATAAGTTGCTGTAGTCTTTTTGCTATTATTAGAGAGACCTTGAAAGTGTCATTGTATTGCTTCTTCTGCCTGCTGTGTGAGCGCTTACCTTGTGTGATTTCTCCATAAAATAGTCTTTTAGGCAAGTGTGCATTTGGCATTCAAACAGTGTGGCTAACCCATCAGAGTTGGGCTCTCTGCAACAGAGTTTGAATGCTTGGCAATTCAGCTTGAGAAAGGACCTCAGTGTCCAGTACCTTCTTGTGCCAAGGTGATCTTCAGAACATCTTATAAGTATATACTGAATATACACAAACTAAATACAAGATTGTTGGGGAGAGAGGACACTAATAAAGGGTGTGGGTTTAGGAGAAGTATCATGTTGGAAGGTAGTTGGTTCTTGAGCTGTGTCTTGAAGGAAGTGAGGGATTCTGTGATGTGGAGGAGATGGGAAATGAAGTCTCCTGTGTGAGGGAACAGAGAAGTCCTATCTGGCTGGACTGTAGAATGTGGGAAAGATCATAATGTATACCTGAAAGTAGGTAGCAGCCATGTTTTGAAAGCCCCCTGGAAGACTTTGTATTTTGTCTTAGAGGTAGAGAAAAGCCACCGTAATTAGAATAGAGGAGTGATGTGAGTGTGGAGGAACGTCATATAAACCTAAAATACCAATTTTCTGTTTTCTTTTTTTAAAATTAATTAATTTATTTTTAGCTTTCTAGCTTTCAACATTTACTTCCATACGTTTTAAATTTTCTCCACCTCCTTCCCCTCCCCAAGACAACATGCAGTTCGATATAGGCTCTACATATATATTCTTTAAAATACCAATTTTCAAAGAAATAGTACATAATTGTTATATGCTTAACATTGTACCCTTACTAATAGGAAACACTCAGTAAATGTTGGCTTAATTGAAGGATTCAAAATCCATTCCATCATTTTACATTGAGCCTTAGAGGAAGTATATAGTGTAGGGCTTTGGTGGGGCAGCCAGTTAGTTGGTACAGTGGATAGAGCCTTAGACTGAGGCAGACTGAGTTTCCTGAGTTCAAATCTAGCCTCAGACACATATTAGCTGTGTGAACCTAGGCAAGTCACTTAACCCCATTTGTCTTCATTTTTCTCATCTGTAAAATGTACTCGAGAAGAAAATGGTAAAGCACTCTAATATTATTGCCAAAACAAACATGCAAAAACCTAAATAGGGTCATTGAAAAGTCAGAAATGACTGAAGACCACTGAACAACAGTAGTGGGGCTTTAGTGCCGGCTACCATGTGCCTTGAATTAGTTGTGTGACCATAGCCAAGTCACTTCTCCTTTCCAGGTGTTAGTTTCCACATTTGTAAAAGGAGTCAGTACCTGATTCCTTTTGGCCCCTTTAGCTTTAAAATTATGAGTTGTTTTTTTAAAATTACAAGTTAATTTAGATGCAACATTGTATGGAAAAAGGATAGGACTTAGAGTCAGCAGAGGACCTGGTTTTGAGTTCCCGCTCTGTAAAGTCATGGTGATATTTATACCCCATGAAGTTGTGGTGAAGGAAACATTTTTTCTGTGATCATAGCTTATATCAATCTCAAGTTACTTATCTGTAAAAATGGGGATAGTAGTGTTTGTCCTGTTGCTTTCATAGGGTTATTTCAAGGAAAGTACTTTGTAAGGTATAAAGTTGTGTATAAGTATGAGCTGGTAATTTGGAACTGTGCTCAAAGGGCAATCAAATGGTGCGTTCTCTTTGATCCAACGATACCACTACTTAACGTCTGTATACCGAAGAGATCGTTAGAAAGGGAAAAGGACCTGCGTGTACAAAAATATTTATAGCAGCTCTTTTTGTGGTGGCGAGAATTGGAGATTGAGGGAACGCTCACTGAGTAAGGAATGGCTGAACAAGTAAGTTGTGGTTCATGAATGTCATGGAATACTATTGTGCGACAGGAAATGACGAGCAGGTGAATTTCAGAAAAAACATGGGAAGACTTGCATGAACTGATGGTGAGTGAAATGAGCAAAACTAACAGAACATTGTACACAATAACACCAACATTGTGTGATGATCAGCTCTGCTAGACTTAACTCTTCTCAGCAGTGCAGCAAACCAAGACAATTCCAAAAGACTCTTGATGTAAAATGCTATCCACATCAGAACTATGATGTTAGAATGCAGATCAAAGCATACTATTTTCATGGTTTTTAAAATTCTTTTTTGTGGTTTTTCCTTTTTGTTTTGATTCTTCTTTCATAACACGGCTAATGGGGAAATATGTTTAACTTGTTTCCACATATATAACCTGTATCAGATTGCTTGCTGTCTTGGGGAGAGGAAGAAGGGAGGGAGAAAAATTTGGAACTCAAAATCTTATAAAAAAAATAAATATTGTGTCTTTACATGTAGTTGGAAAAAAATAAAATACTGTTTATAAAAAAAAAAGTGTGAACTGGTAGTATATTCATAATGGGTATTTCCTAACAATATCTTCTAGGACTCGGACTTAAACAGAGCGAAAACAGAGCTATTTTGCTTCTGAGTTGAATTGGCTCAGTTGGTCAAAGAACAACTGGAATAGTGGGTAGCCAGATGTCTTGAATGATTTAATTGTACTTTGTCTTGCATATGTTTTTTGCTTTCTGAAAAGTGTTTTTTCGCATCTGCAGTTCTAAGAAGAAAACATGAAACTTTCCATTGCTGATGTTCTTCCAAGGATTAACACTAAGATATTTTTCCTCCTCAACAAATGAATTTGGGCAAAGCTTACACATTCAGAAAATTGAAGGGAAAAATCAAATTTCTTACCCTTATTAAAAATAAAAGGAAAACCTCATCATTTTAGCTTACTATTTATCACTCCTTGTTTTTATTTGGTTCTCTAGAGCAATTTAATGAGCCGCTAAAAATATGTAATGGCTCCTCCAGTTATTTGGGGCTTTCAGATATTGATGATCTTTGTGAAAATGGCTTATTTTTGTGCAAACTCAGCAAATACTTTTATTTCAGCCTGTCAGCTGTCATGCACATGTACACTGAGCTAATTCTTAATTTCTTACAATGCCTGTGTCTCCACAGGTCATCTTTCCAAGAACACGGAAATCAGATCAAACCTAAATTCGGTCACGGTAGAGTCTATGAGGAATATGTTGACATTTGATTTTTGTCTTTAAGATTCATCATTTTGCCAAATACCTAGTTCTCTTGGTAACCTTGGTAACCTTGTCTTGGTTTATTTTATGTTATCCTATCAGCCTCTAGATTTATTTAATTTTATTTCATTGCTCTTATAATTCTCTCTCTTTCTCTCTCTCTCATCCTTCTTCTCTTCCCCCCTCTCTTTTTATCATCATCTTTTTCTCCCTTTCTCTCCCTCTGTAGTTTATAGATTAGTATAGTGTGTTAACATACCAGAAAACTATCTTTTTTCATTTCTGTTTTACAGATAAGGAAACACAGGCCCACCAAGGTTGCCCTAAGGTTTCATAGCTAGTAAGGGACAGAACAGAACTAAACCAAGTCTACTGATTTTTCACACATTCTTTTTCTTCTTTCAGTATATGTCAGTAATACGCAGGTCCACTATGCATAGTATCGCCTGTTCTCTCATAATTTGCAGCAATGATGTTATCCTAAATGAGTCCTAAAGTAGTATTTTGAAACTGCTGTAATGTTTTTTTGAGCCAGTTACCTTAGACATATATGTGTGGGTCTATGTGTATATATGTATATGTGATATGTGTGTGTGTATACACGTATACACACACACACACACCAATTAAAACTAACGGAAAACTCCCTTTTAGAAAGTTATCTTTTCTCCCTAGACTTGAAGTACACCTTGGCACTGTCAAATGGGTCCCTCCGGCACACCTGTCATATCTTTGATGTGTCCTACCCAGGATATAAGCATTCTGGCCAAATTCTCCTTTTCCATGGTCCCTTGTAATAGCTCCTTTCCTGGCCTCTTCTCTTTAAAGCCACCTCAAAGCAATACAAAGATACTGGGCTTAGCTGTTTCTGCAGTTGCTTGGCTCTAGGCACAGGCATCACTTTCTTGACGAGTCAAAACAAGGGGAAGAGATCCTTTCCCCAAAATGCAGCCACCTCTTTATTTTTACTTTTCTCTATCACATGGGTCCTCTGAGCCTTTTAGGGGTTAACCCTATGGGGCTTCTCCTTAAACCATCTTGTCCCGTCATTCCCTGATCTCAGCTCACTATTTTGATTGTTTATTATAGTAAAATACCTCTGTAAACTAGATCTATTTAAAGCTTTTATTGAGTGAACTTTGGCTGCCCAAGAATTCATCTCCCATTTATAACATGGCTTCTGTGGAACTAACTGCCCTGTGGAATGTTGTTTCACTTAAGGGCATGGGTTCATTTAACCAAAATGGAGGTAGCAGTGGAAAAAACTCTGGATTTGGAATCAGATAACTAGGCTTCTGAATCCGGCTCTGCCACTTACCTCAGATCATTGGATCCTGTATTTATAGTTATCAGAGATCTTGGAGGCTATCACCACATGTAACGTCCTCATTTATAGTTGAAGAATCTTCGGTCACTTGCAGTGGTCATAGAGCTAATAGGAATCTAAGGTGGGCTTTTTGCTGCCTCCTCATAAGCTGTGTGACCTTGGGCAGACCACTTAACTTTTCTGTTTCTTGTTTCCTCACATAGAGTATGAGTTTGGCTCAGATAAGCTTTTCGCTCTAAATGTCTGATCCCATGTGTTGGTAGAATATGCATGTATTGAGCGTCTGCACTGGAGTGTGAATGAGATCGGGTACCCAGGTGCTCTGGACCTAGTTCTGACTTCACACTATATGAAATCTGGCAGATGAGTGACTTTACCTCTATAAACCTCAATTTCCACTTCTGTAGAATGGGAGTAGTGGTTGGTCAGGCTTTTGCACTGTTTTTAGACCTTTGATCCTTAAAGAAGATGAATAACACAGTACTACCAGAGAAAAGCACAATTAATCTGCCTAAAACCTTGTGATGAATAGCAATGATATTGAGCTGATTTTAGTTCTGTTCATCTGGTAGTTATTGAGCCAACCTTTCTGTGTGGGAACTGCACTCTCTACCCCCACCCTAAAGCTTTTCACCTAGTGTCATTAAGTAGAATGGGTGTGCGTGTGCTCACTTTGTTTCCATTCGTCAGACATTTATTAAGTGCCTGCTGTATACTAGTCTCGGTGCCAGACTCAGAGAATATAGAGATAGAAATGAAAACAGTTCCCATCCTGTGAAGATCACACAGCTCATTGTAAAACCCTCCCCAGACCTGCCTCAGATTTCTTCACTACTAACAAAAGTTTGTTAGTACATAGTGATTTAAGGTATGTTAAGTGCATTCATTACCATGACCCTCTCATTCTCCCTATTTTCCAGATGAAAAAACTGAGGCCAACATCATTCTACAGCTAGAGATGCTCACAACTGAGTGCACTCTATTAAGTAGCAGAAATCCAAGGAGATCAGATTAGGTCCCTTGGGAGGTCACTCATTTAGGTAGAGTAATTAGGGTATTAGGTAGTCCACTGGAGCAGTAATTCACCAAATGCTAAGCTGAATGAGTTAATACACTTGTAAAAGTGCTGAACTGACATCAACGAATGATTGACTCTCAGCTGGGATGGGCCCTGATCATTTAAATGTATAAAACATATTTCATTCCAGTTGCTCAAGTGCTCTGCATTTTACAGCAGTCCAAGTACTATGGAACCACAATAAAATCAGTTTGCCTTGAAGTGGTTTAATTGTTTGATTTTGCGCATCATTGCAAGAGTTTCATTGCAGTCAGGCATGGAGAGAGTGCCAGGATCCAGGCTCAATGAATCATTATCATATTTCCTGGTACCTGCTTGTTAGTAAAGATTTTAATGGGAAGCATAAGTAGTTTTCAGTAAATGTTCTCTCTCATTTCAACATAGATGTTAGTTATACTTTTTAATAGGGCGAGGTGCAGCCACGGGGTGTGTGTGTGTCTGTGTGTGTCTATGTCTGATTAAGCACAAAATATGCATTTTTGCGAGGCATGATTTTACAAGGACATTAAAATAGCTTCATCAAATATGAAGCTTTCCCTGTAGGAGATTGTGCTAAATGCATGCAGATGAAATGGATTTATGTTTAAATTACTAGGGTGGGTTTTTTTTTTAACATAGAATTACCCCAAATATGAATTTTATTTTGTTTAAATATTTGGACTTAAAAAATGTATACCTTCTCTTGAGGGGAAAAAAAGCAATATTATCTTTATTTTACAGATTAAGAAATTTAAGTAGTACTGTGTTGAGCTAAGGATTTAGGGAATTATCAAATTTAAATAACATCTTTCCTCTGGAAGTGGCCTTCTGAAGCAGGAGTGTTAGATTTTGTCAGAGGACCTGCATTCAAATCTTGGCTCTTACACCTGTGTGGACTCTCTCTGGGACACATTTTCCTCACCTATAAATATAGAGAAGGAGTTACCACATTTGACGACCATTTAGATCAGTGTGAATTATTTGCACACACACACACACACACACACACACACTCACACTCACACCTTTAAAAATAGATTCATATAATTTCCTATTTTTAGGTAAATTGATATTTTGGGGGGTATTTATTGGAGAAAAAAGCAGAGAAAACCATCAGACCATATATGTTTGACCTGAATAATATCCATTATGAAAATGAAGTGGAAACAACGAATAGATTTAAGAGATTAGATCTGATAGAGTGCCTGAGGAACTACAGACAGAGGTTCACAATATTGTACAGGGGGCAGCAACGAAAATCATCTGAAAGAAAAAGCAGCTCAGGAAAGCAAAACGACTGTCCAATTAGGCTTTACAAACAGCTGAGGAAAGAACAAAAGCCAGAAGTAAAGGAGAAAGGGAAAGATATGCCCAACCCAGTGTAGAATTCCAGAGAATAACAGGGAGAGATGAAGTTTTCCTAAATAAGCAACGCAGAGAAGTAGAAAAAACAACAACAATAGAATGGGAAAGACAAGATCTCTTCAAGAAAATTAGAAATATCAAGGCAGTGTTTTATGTAAAAATGGGTATGGTAAGAGACAAAAATGGTAGGGACTGAACAGAAACAGAATAGATTAAGAAGCGACAAGAATATGCAAAAGAACTATACGAGAAAGATCTTAACACCGTTGAAAACCATGATGGTGTGATTACTGATCTAGAGCCAGACCTCCTGGAGAATGAAGACAAGGAAGCTTTGCTGACAATAAGGCTAGTGGGGAGGTGATAGAATTCCAGCTGAGCTATTTAAAACCCTAAAAGATGATGCCGTTGAAGTGCTGTACTCCGTATGCCAGCAAATTTGGAAAACTCAGCAGTGACCACTGGATTGGAAAAGATCAGTGTATATCCCAGTCCTACAGAAGGGTAACACCAAAGAATGTTCCAATTGCCAAACAACTGTATTCCTTTCACACACCAGCCAGGTTAGACTTACAGTTCTGCAAGCTAGGCTTCATAGTATGGGAACTGAAAATTACCGGAAGAGCAGGCTAGTTTTCAAAGAAGCAGAGGAACTAGAGACCATATTGCCAACATTTGCTGGATTATCGAGAAAGCAAGGGAGTTCCAGAGAAAACATCTCTTTCTGTTTTATTGACTACACTAAAGCCTTTGTGTGGATCACCACAAAATGTGGCAAATCCTCAGAGATGGGAATACCAGAGCATCTTATCTCCTGAGGAACCTGTATTCACGCCAAGAAGCAACTGTTTGAACTGAACATGGAACAACTAATTGGTTTAAGATTGAAAAATGAGTACAACAAGGCTGTATATTGTCACCTTATTTATTTAGCTTATATTCAGAGTACATCATCTGAAATGCCAGGTGGGACAAATCAAAAGCTAGAATTAAGATTACTGGGAGAAATACAACAATCTCAGATATGCAGACAATGCCACTCTGATGGCAGAAAAGTAAAGAGGAATTAAGAAGTTTCTTGATGATAGGGAAAGAGGAGAGTGTAAAAGCTGGCTTGAAGCTTAACATTAAAAAAACAAACTCTAACATCTTGGCAACTGGTCCCATCACTTCCTGGCAAATAGAGGGAGAGGAGATGGAAGCAGTGTCAGATTTTATATTTTTGCACTCACAGATCACTACAGACTGCAGCCATGAGATGAAAAAATACTTGTTCCTTAGAAGGAAAGCTATGGGAAATCTGGACAGCATGCTAACATCACATTGCCTATGAAGGGCATATAGTTAAAGCTATGGTTTTTGTAGCAATGTATGGCCGTGAGAATTAGACTATTGGGAAAACAGAGCACTGCAGAATTGACATTTTCAAATTGTGGTGCTGGAGAAGGTTTTTGAGAGCGCGTCAGTCAGCAAGCAGGTCACGTTGGTCAGTACTTAAAAAAATTCACTGGAAGGTCGAGTACTGAAGCTGAAGCTTAAATATTTTGGCCTTGTAATCAAATGGGACTCATTGGTACAGACCCTGATGTTGGGAAAGATTGAGGCAAAAGGAAAAGGGGATGGCAGAGGATGGGATGGATAGTGTCACTGAAACAACAAACATAAACTTGGACAGACTTTCAGAGATGATAGAGGGTAGAAGGGCTTGGTGTGCTATGGGGTCATGAAGAGTCAGACACAACAGAAAACCAGGATAAGGTCTTTATCTCAATTAACCCTTGTTTTTCTTGTAAATTAGACAGTGTGGCCTCTTAAGTCCAATTTTGATTATTTGGTCCGGAGTGCTTACGATATTTTCCAAAGATCCTTAAGGTGCCAGGAAAGGATGTTATAGAGAGGGGTGATCCACCCTGAATACCCATGTTAATTAACAATTTGTAAGTGAATCATCTGGAGGTGTTTTCCAGGAGTCCCTTTTAGGCCTCTTTTGTCCTAATCTGTTGAGATGATCTAAATCGACATAGGCAGGTTCTGTCTTGCCTGTTGTGTAATGGAAAATTTTTATCTTTTGCCAAGTAGTGATTTGCTATCCCTGTAGCTCTCCAACTCCCTTAGACTTTTTTTTTTTGGTGACCTCTTCTCATTTAGATGGACTACTATCCAATTATCTTCTTGGGGTGGGAATGTGGAAGGAGAGAGGGACCCAAGATTTTAGTTGCCTAGAATTACTAGTATGTAGGCTTTTCTCATTCAGAAGATTCATTTCGTATTTCATACAGTTGTTACTTCTTAATGAAAGATGATACTGCCACTATAACCAAGGCTTTTTATTTTAGAAGGAAGATGTTAGATAAAACATATAGTCCTATATTATATAATTAGATGGCAACATATTTTGGAGTATCTAATGAATGCTTCTGATGTCAGAAACTCAATTAATGAATCTTTTTATTTTTTTTTGGACATTGTCATTCTTTGGCCTTCAGGAGATTATAATCTCAGTTCTTCTACCCCTGTGACTACTTGGTACTCTGACTTTTCTGTCTACTGTATAGTCTGTTCTCCCTCTGCCCCCTCCACATAGGTGTGCATCAGAGAGTGTGTCTTTGACGCTTTTTCCCCCTTCTTTCTACATTTTCTCCCTTAGTTAAAAAATCCATTTCCATTGCTCACTCATCGTTTCTCTGCAAATAGTATCTATCTGTATTCCTAATTTCCCTTCAAGCTCTCTTTTCCTCCTTATAGGTTATAGAATATGAGCTTCCTGAGAGCAGGAACTTTTTTTATTTTATTTTTTCCAATGACTTGTTTATTTACTTTTAGTTTACAAGATTCAGTTCCACAATCACTTGAGTTTCAGATTTTCTCCCTTCCCTTTTACCCCACCCCCCCATGGTGGCGTGCAATCCTGTATAGGATCTGCAAAGACTTTCACATTGTCCAACAGTCTGATTGTATAGAAGGGTTGTAACCAATGAGTGAACAATGGGAAAAAAAGAAACAAAATCAAACATGAAAAAGAACCATAGTATATATTGCTTCAGTCCAGGTACTTTTTTTTTAAAAAATTTATATCCGTGGTATTCAGCAAAGTCTCTGGCTCTTAGTACAGACTTAATAAATATCTCCTGAATATACGAATGAATCACCTACTTGCTTTTCTGTCTCTCTGAATACTACTCAGTGACGGCCTGCTACCCTGGGTCCTGGTTCCTCCTCTGACATTATGTGGTCTTGAGGAAATCATTTGGTCTTGTTACCATCTGTAGAAATGAGTGGATTGGAACCTTTCAGTTCTCAAACTCTTTGATTTTATAAATCAGGGATTGGAGGCCCAGTTCAAGCCCTAAGACCTCTTCCATGGATTGATGATTTAGAAGTAGAAGGGACTCTAAAGTTTACTTTGTTCCACACCACCTCATTTTCTGCCCTGATCTCTATCACTTCTTTCTATGAACTCCTTTAGGATTCATTATTTATAAACTCATATCTTTTCAAGTTGGTATGTAGTACCCGTCAAAGCCTGCCTTCCCTGGCATGACCTTCAGGAACCCAGATTTTTACCTTCTTGGAAGGATGAATCATTGGAGTGTAACTTTGGTAGGGAAGTTTTTTCATGGGGTGTGTGTGAGTGTGAGTGTGTGTGTGTGAGAGAGAGAGAGACAGAGAGAAACAGAGAGTATGATTCCTCTTCCTGAGATCAAATCAGGCTTCAAACACTTATTTAACTATGTGACCCTGGGCAAATCACTTCACCCTGTTAGCCTCAGTTTTCTCATTTGTAAAATGATCAGAGAAGGAAATAACAAACTACTCTGGTATCTTTGCCAAGAAAATCCCGAATAGGATCACAAAGAGTCAGACATGACTGAAACAACTGAACACCAACAACAGAAGTGCACATTATGTATATGTGTGTCCCTTTACCTTCACAATTAGATAAAAGCTTCTTAAGGGTAAGAACTTTGTCTTTTATGCTTCTTGGTGTCACTGACAACATCTAGCACAGTACTTTGGGAGAATCCAAAACACTTAATTGACTTAAAAAATAAGTCAGCATTTATTGAAGGCCTGCTCTGTGCCAGATGCTGTCCTAGGTGATGGGAGTATAAGTACAACAGATGAAACAATTCTCACTGACAAGGTGAGTTGTCTCCCATCTAATCGGGAAAACAACAGTCATACGGAATAAATATAAAGAGAATAAATACAAGTAAACTAAATGTAGCTAAGAACAACATAGTTTGATGAGGAAGACAGTAGCTAGTGAGGAGATCAGGAAAGGCTTTGTGTAGGTGATGCTTGTGCTGGGTCTTGAAGACTTGTGAGGGAGTGCATTCAAGGGACTGAGCAGGAGTCGGGAACCTGTGGCCTCCAGGTCCTTGGGTACGGCCTTTTGACTGACTCCAAGTTTTATGGAACCAATCCTTTTCTTAGGGAGATTTGTTCTGTGAAGTTTGGATTCAGTCAAAGGGTTGCAAGTGAGGACCTAGAGGGCCAAATGTGCCCTTGAAGCTACAGGTTCCCCACCCTGGGATAGAGAATGACTAGTGCAAAGACATAAAATGGGAAATTTTATTTCCCATAAAATGGGAATATCTTGTGTGAGGAATAAACCAGTCTGACTAGATGGCAGTGCTGAGGAAGAGAATAATGTCCATTAAGGCTAGAAAGATAGCTTGGGCCAAACTGCATAGGATTTTAAAAAGCTAAACAGAGGAGTTTGTTATATTTTATCCCAGAAGGAACCCATGAGATTTGAGTATAGTGATGTGGTTCAGATCTATGTTTAAGGAAAATCACTTGGGCAGTAGTGTGTGGGATGTGACCGGAGTGGGGAGAGAGGAGCCAAGGAGACCAGTTAGGAGGCCGTTATAGAAACATAGGTGAGAAGTGATAAGGGCCTTGAACTAATGTGGTAACTGCATGAGTGGACATGAGAGGTGTGAAAGGAGAGATATAGAGTTGGGAGTACCAATATCTGACAACTAATTAATTGGTCACGTGGAGTAAAGGAGAATGAGGAATAGAGTATGATACTGACATTGCAAATATGGGAGACTGGAAGAATGGTGTTGCCTTTCACAGAAATAAAGAAGTTTGGGAGGGCAGTGAGTTTGAGGAGAAAGAGTTCTTGGACATGTTGACTTTGAGATCTCTTTGAAACATCTTTGAAACGACCAGTTGGCAATTGGTAATGTCATCTTAAGTTCGAGGGTGAGGTATATAGATTTGTGAATCATCAGCATAGAGGTGACAATTAAACTCATGGGAATTGAAAAGCAGGGGGCCTAGGCATGAGCCTTGGGCAACACTCACAAGTAAGTAAAGTCATATGGATGGTGAACCAGCAAAGGAGACTAAGAAGAAGCAGTTAGATAAGGTTGGGGAAATATTCACAAAAGGCCAGAGTGGGGAAAAGTATCTGGGAGGGAGAAAAGTGGTCAGTGCTCAGAAATAACATCAGAGACGTAGAGAAAATGAGAACTGAGAAAAGACTATTATTTGGCAGTTCAGAAATCAATGGTAACTTTTGAGAGAGCCGTTTCAGTCTGAAATCAGGACTGAGGAGTGAGTGAAAGAAGAGCAAGTAGACAGGAAATGTGCACAGCTTTTTCTTGGAGTTTGAGAAAGGGAGGAGTGATAAGTAGGCCCTTGTGAAGTTTTTTTTTTAAGGATAGGGAAGACTGGGACAAGTTTGAAGACAGTAGGGAATGTGCCGGGATATAAAGAGAGGTTGAAAATTTAATAGAAAGAGAAGGGATGATTGAAGTTGCAATCTCTTGGAGGATATGGGATGGATGGGATTAAGTACACATGGAGAGGGGTTGGCTTTGGCAGTCCTTGAAAGCATTTATTGTGAAAATAAAAAAATAGTACAAATTTTCCTTCTTAGTTCAGAGTGACTCGGGTGATTGGCTTTCCCTTACAATCACCAGGAAGGAATGTTTAATAGGTGAGAGAAGAGTAAACATCCTTTCACTTGTGGACAAGATAATTTAGACATAATGCTTTATCATTATCATGGCCCTATCCCTTCCTTACCATCTGTCTACCAGAGTATAGATACACCTCTGGGTATGCCTGTGGTCTGACATTTTAGACTTAATCTCTCCTGTAAGCCTTGGAGACCTATCAAGCTACTCCAGAATGGAAGGGTGATAAATTCCAGGCAGTTGACTCTGACACAAAATATTTTTAGGTACTAAACATTATACAACTACCATAGAAAATACAAATGCCGTTTGTCCATTCAGACCGGTAATTACTCCAGCATTGTTTCTCTGAAAAGGAGTCTTTCCTGTTTCTCTTGTGTGTACTCAACTACAGAGCACAGAACTTGAAAGGAAGGTAGGGAAGGTAGAGAGCCCTGCTCCCCTAATCGTAATGGGAAAAGGCTGGCCAAAACATTCTGTTGTATTTTTCCTCTCGCAGATACATAATCCCCTGGCAGTAACCCATTACTTTTTGCTACCTTCTTTTTCTTTTTTGATGAGAACAAAGCCAGTCTCTCCTCCCTGCTCCAGATCTTACTTTCTTCTCAGAGGAAATCTGTTCCCCTTTCATCCCTGAAGAAGAAAGTCACCCAGATGTTTACCCTTTCCCACCTGTGAAGAAATAGGGGGCTTTTAGATTAGCTGTCCTTTAGAATCTGTGTTGAGAATTCACAAATGTATATGAGTGAAGGGCCTTGATAAATGACTAAAAGGGGGTTCCTTACTGCCCCGCGTTGCTATCAGAGGATTCTGAAAAGAAGTCTCACTTCATCAGCATTCCCAGCCTTCCCCTTTCATTCCTTTCCTCCTTTAATAAACTTCCCTTCATGATATTATCTACCATCTGATTACTCTATGAAATTTTCTTCTTGTTTTTTGTTTGTTTTTTAGGGGCTCGTTTTATTTTGAAGTTCACTTGAGGCATTTCCTTACCATGATGGGTATTGGAGTCCAAGGTTACTAAAAACTAAGCCAAGCTCTTTGTAATGTAACACTTTAATCAAGGTTAACAACAAGACAAAATACCTCCTTGTTTGCATGTCTAGTATGCTGAACTTTTTAATGAGGATAAGGATAGAAACTGGACCTGTGATACTATTATAGGGAACTCTCAGGTGAGGAAACTCCCTCCACTAATGTAGGTCAGCCCTTCTCTGCATCTTAGTCTTAGAGAGCTACCTGGAACACTGAGAAATTCAGCATCTTCTTCAGGGTCACATGGTCAGTATATATCAGGAACAGAGCTTGAACACAGCTCTTCGTGGCTTTGAGGATCACTTTCTATCTATTATACCATACTGCCCCTCCTTAAGAAGTGAACTATTAAATTCATGCTTTATAGCATCATATAATTGCAAGGGATTCTGAAATTTTAACTAGTTCTCCTTCCCTTGTTGGCACATCGAGCCTCCCCAATCCTTCCTAATGGATTTCCAGCTCTCCTTACCATAACTCCCTCCACAGCTTCTTTTTGGAATCCAATCTGTGTGTGTGTGTGTGTGTGTGTGTGTGTGTGTGTGTGTGTGTGTGTGTGTGTGTGTATGTATATATAGGCTTTTTGGAGGGGGGAAGGCAAGGCAGTTGGGGTTAAGTGACTTGCCTAAGGTCACATGGCTAGTATAAGTTATATATTCTTGATTCAGAGACTTAATTTCAGAGATGGGAAGGACCTAAAGGTAATCTAGTAGAGATTCTTCTTCTATATTCTTTAATTTTAAAATTGTCACAGTTTTAGAAAAACACTTGTCAGCTGCACACTAAGGTATTAAGGTAAAAACCTTGATTAAACCAAACTTAAACTCAGTGGAACCCTTACTTATTAACTGACTTTTACTCAAACCCCTCTTAGTTGTTTTTCCTAAAAGAAAGAACTCCTAAGAACACAAAATCAAACCTCATAGAGAATGAATGACTACAAATATATTCAAAGCAAAGTTTTGTTACCTTTATACCTAAGAGGCAGGTAGGGGGCACAATGGATAGAGCACTGGGTCAGGAGTCGTTAAGACCCAAGTTCAAATGCAGCATCAGACACTGACCAGTTCTGTCATCTTGGACAAGTCACTTAACCTCCGACTGCCTCAGTTTCTTCCACTGTAAGATGAGGATAGTCACAGCACCTTTCTGGCAGGGCTGTTGTGAGGATCAAATGAGACTCTTTGTAAAACGCTTAGCACAATGCCCGCGTATAATAATTACTGTACAATTAAATGCTTCTCTCTGTCTCTGTCTCTGTCTCTGTCTCTCTCTCTCTCTCTCTCTCTCTCTCTCTCTCTCTCTCTCTCTCCCTCCCTCCACCCTCTCCCCCCAACTCAGAATCTACTTTCTCATTCTCCTATTACTCCAAATGAAGACCAAGTCTGAATGGAGCCCTTAATGGCTTGTTTTGTATTTTTCTTTTCATAATAGGTGATAAAAGCAACAGTGCATCTTCAGGGTATGAACAGTTGTTCTTCTGAGACTGAAGGGAAAAAGAAGAAGGATTTATACATGGAAATAATAGTAAAATTAAATTCTCATTTGTAGGATACTTAGAACAGCCCTATGAAGGAGTCAGCACATGGGTTGTTATCCCCATTTCAAAGATGAGAAAACTTTAGGATTGGTTAAGTGAAAATGACTTGCTCAGAATCAACAACTGAGAGAAGTGATTATTTCTCTCATATCTTAATAAACAGTTATTGAATTAGGACTAAGGTTTTTCCCCTTTATTTCCTCATTCAGAAATCAGCCCCTCTCTGTATGTTAATAAGCCAGCATCTGAAGAACTTTTCTGATGAGGATACAGAATTCACTTTCTCCCCTTCTCAGTCTTGTTCAGACCCCACTTCAGTGATGGAGCCCATTATGTTCGACTCAGGCTTGGGAGTGGGGAGCTGGGGGAGATGTAGATCCTTTGTCTAAATTGTCCTAGGCTTCCAGTGGTCTGGGAGTAAAAGTGACATAATTAAAGTTTTGACCTCACATTAGAATAGATCTACCTCTAATTATAACATTCTTCTCAGTATCTGTTAACTAGTTCAAGTTAATTGCTGTCTGTTGGGAATACCCACTCTTCCAGGGTATATAGGCATCAAGAAGCCGCCATGATCTGTCTTTGGTTCTCATGAGGCAGCCAGATGACCAGTTCTTTCATTAATTATTCACTAACCATAATTAATAAAAAGATTAATTACCCAGAAATTATGTCTCTTGAACTTCAACTAGCAAGTGGCAGGGCTAATTAGGATTTGAACCCAGATCTCCAAATTCATTAGCCAGTTAGGTGTTCCAGTCCAGGTTTGGCATTAAAGCTATCAGAAGCATAAGAATGTTGTTGGTTTTTTTTTTTTTTTTAAAGGACATTAAAGGGCATAGCTTCAAATAGCCCCTAACTGATTTTCTCTGAAGGAAGACAACCTAAGATTTGAGTTGACCTTGCATCAGAGAATCAGATCCTGTCTGGCCTTGTTCATGTAATCTTTAGTAAATGAAAGTTTGTTTGAGTCACAAGTATAAGCATTTCTCAGCAAGGAACCTTTGCTTAGCAAATCCACGTTCATATGCTAAATAGCTTTGATTAAGATGGGGCCTTTACTTAAACTAACAAATAATTAGCCTTCTGAAGGCTAAACAGAAACACATCTTATGAATGTTTGCCCCTTATTCTTCCTTTAACATCAGTCGGATTCTGCACTGGCATAACATTGTCTCTTGTGTTCTGCTGCCCTTCATCTGTGAAGAGCTAGAGGCTCCAATCTTCCCCCCCCCCTCCCCCAATACCGGAAGGCCAATGTGCCATTATAAGTGAGTTTGTTATGGTGAAATCCCACTTCTGTTGCCTCAGAATATTGAGAGCTAAGAATCCAGCAGGTGATGAAAAGAATTAGTTGAAGGGGTGTTAGAAGTGTAGGGGGATTGAGGTCATGGAAACATGGGTTTCCAGTATAGAGTCCAAGTGTTGGGTTTCTCAGAGCAGATTAACTCATAGAGAAATTCTCAGAACTGGGAAGTCTGCTCAAGGTAGGTCTTGATGACTTTTATCTGCCAAATGATCGCCCTTTTTTCTTCTGGCTCATCTCTTGGTATTGACAGACTGTACTGTTGGCTCTTGGGACCATTTCCTTGTTGGGCCTGTCATAGCTAGCTCTTGGCATTGGTGATGGAGGGAACTTGTTTCCTTGATATTGTCCATTCTAAGCTTTTCAGGACTTTAGGAGGTGCTTACTAAGGAGCAGGAAGGCTACTTTAATAGAATTAATTTTTAAAGCTAATTACAAAGAGGAGAATGAAAAAGATGCATTGGATAGGTTGTTCTTTGAATCTAGTTAATGGAATGTTGATAGAAAGTGCCCACAGAAGAGAACTTACTAACTATGTAAACAATTAGTCAGTACTCATTTAAGTGTCTGTTGTGTACTAGGCACCATGCTGGACACTGGACATAGAAACACAAAGAATGAAATGCAAATTTTGGTAGTATTTTAGACAGTCTTTTATAAGTCATTTTCTTTAGATCTCAGTTTGCTCATTTGTAAAACCAGGGGTTTGAACTAGATTTTGAAGGTTTCTTCCATCTTGCCTTTCTTTTTAGGAAGAGAATTTTAACCCTAAATTCTATCAGATTCCCAAATTGGGCAATACTGCCCTGGGGGCAGAGGTGGGGAGTGCTGGAATGATCCAGAGGGGTGGTAGTAGCCTTGGGTGCAGTTGGGGGCATTGCATAAAAATAAGAGGGCTAAGGGGATAGTGGAAGCATAAGGAAAGAAGAGAAGAAAGTTTTGAAAAACCATTTGTATATGTTTCATCCGTTATATAGCAGAGTTAAATTTGTAGTGATTACATTATTTTCTAAATAAACACACAAAATGCAAGTTATAACCTGTGAGTGGTCAAGCCCTTGAACAGGTCTTAAGAAGCAAGTATGGGCAGGTGATTGTGTCGCACATTGTTGGGAAGTCCAGATTGCATTGGCAGGAATGTGTGCGTGTAATGACTTGTTTACATTGTTGTATCATACAGCTATACAACGTAATGTTGTGTCAGTGCAGGAAAAATCCCACAAATTTATAATAAATTATTAAATTTAAGATCCATTATTTAAAAAAAAAAAAATATATATATATATAGATAGATAGATAGATAGATAGATAGATTATGGGTATGTAGACTACAGTTAAGATGAGAATTAGTATGGTCTAGAAGAGACCTTTCAACTTTGAATCAACAATTCCAGGCCCAAGTTGTGATGCTAAATTAGCTGTGTAGCCACTTAAGAAAGTCACTTAGCCGTTCTAAACTTAAGTTTCCTTATCTGCAAAAAAAAAGGAATAAGTTCATAGTACGATGCCTAGTCACTTAATAAATGTTTTATGGACTAATAGTACTTGGCCTACCTATTTAAACAAAGGTATTGTGAGTAAAGAGTTGTTTGTTTTTTTTTTAACAGGAGCTGTCTACATTTGTCTCAGATCTCTCTGCTAGGCTTATGCTCCTAGAACAGTGGTTCTCAACCTTCCTACTGCCGTGACCCTTTAATACTCGTACTTGGGCATATCTACATGTGGGCGGAACCACCTAGAGACAGACAGAGGAGAGGCGTCTGGGTTCCTAAGACCATCGGAAATACGTGTTTTCCGATGGTCTTAAGTGACCCTTGTGACCCCTGTGAAAGGGTCGCGTGACCCATGGGTTGAGAACCATTGTCCTAGAAGGTCCGTGATAAAAAGAAAAGGTTCCATATATACCAGAGTATTTATAGCAGTCGTTTTTTTTTGCCATAACAAAGAATTGGAAACAAAGTAGATGCTTGGAAATTGAGGGACAGCTAAACAAGTTGTGGCATATGAATATAATGGAAAATTACTCTGCAGTATTAAGTAATGCTAACAACAACAATTAGTATAATCGATACAAAGACATGGGAAAACTTATATGAAGTGATTTAAAATTAAATAAAGCAGAACCAGCCAAACAACATAAACAACAATATGAACAGGAAGGGCCAGAGAAACACAGTTGAAGCCAATTACTGTGAAATTATAGTGACCAATTTTGAGTCCAGAGAAGACCTTGAGAAGGGGCCTTCTCAGGGCCTTCTTTGCCTTTGTTGCAGAAGTGAAGCACTGTGGGTGTGGATCACTGCGTGTAAGCTATATATTTGTTGACTAATTTTGCTGAATTGTTTTTCCCCCTTTTATTTTTTGTTAGAAGGAATGTTTCTTTGGACAAGATAGAAGATGGTATATATTAGGAAATAAAAATGATTTTAAGGAACAAAATTTCAATAGAAATTATTTTTTAAAGACGTGCTTCATAAACATGAGTTTATGCCTGTGTTCGTTCTAGATACAGCGGGGAATTGAACAGTTATTGCCATATCCCATCCCCTACATCACCTTTGGCCAGTGGCTTCTGCTCAAATCATTCATTTTGACTAGGCTTGATCTACCACATTATAGCCCCTTTAGAAGATCAGCGTCAGAGGATGGGACCAGCAGCCATGTTATAATGCAAGTGAGAATGTGGAGGGCACAGGACGGAAGTGAAAATGATTATCAGAGATGGCTAGACGATTAAAAGGATGAGTTTTAAGTGTAAGTTCCTTATGAATAGGCAAAACTTCCCCAGATCTCTGCTTGTCTTGAAGCATTTCCTGTATTTAGTTATGCTTTGGGAGGTATGAGTTGTGACTTTTTCTGATTCTTTATTTTTTAAAAATATTGGGGGCGGCTAGGTGGCACAGTGAATAGAGCACTGGCCCTAGAGTCAGGAGGACCCGAGTTCAAATGTGGCCTCAGACACTTAACACACACAAAAAACTAGCCATGGGACCGTGGACAAGTCACTTAACCCCAGCTGCCTTGCATTCTCCATTCCAAAAAGCAAAAAAATAAATAAAATAAATATTCCATGTTATAATGAGTTTCTTCCCTGGGATGAAATATATCCCATTGTAGAAAAATACTTCACCCTTCATGGTAAAAATTTGACAATAAGATTTGACAATAACAGGACAGATTTAGATGTGTGAAGACTATTATTCATAATAGCCTGTGTAGTTCATGGGATTTTCTTCTTGACTTCAGCAGTTATTTGATTGACTGGCACTGATGAGTTTTATTCCAGCCCTTTCTGTGAACGTGTTTCCTAATCTACTAAAAGGACTGATGGTACCCACCCTCTCATCTCATTAAGTTGTCGTAAAGGTCAGGTCTTGTGGTTTGTACAGTAAATACTGACTTGTCACCTCACCTTGTAGAGCAATGTCAACTGTGTTAGGTCATGGAACTCTTTGTTACATCTCTTCCATGACTACTACAAGGTGCCAGAGTTCCAGCTTGCAAAATGATCCACTTAACTAGTTTCTCATAAATAAGACCAGTTCTAGAGTTTGCCTCCTCTTTTTAGCTCTTCATAAGATAACTCAACAAATATAGCATTGTGGTGTTCTTTTTCAATATGATTTGAAGGTCACGTAGTATAGTGTATTGCTTCTTAAAGTATGGCAACAGAGACTCCAGGGTGGGGGGTGGGGTGGGGTGGGGCGTTCCTCTGAGATCCTTGCAGGGGGTCGATGAGGTCAAAACTATTTTCATCATCATAATAAGACATTATAATTTCTAATCCAGTAATTCTTATATATAATATATAATATAAACAGTGATAACCCACATAAACAAAAACTCTTTAGGGATCTCTCAATAATTTTTAAGAATATAAAAAGGGTCCCAAGATCAAACATAAAAATATACATTCTTGTATAATATGAACTTATATATAACATAAAATTAAATAATATTATATGTATAATAATATTGATGGATATAACCTATATTAATAAAAACTCTTTGGGGGACAGTCTCAATAATTTTTAAGAGTATAAAGGGTGTCTTGAAATCAAAAACTTTGATCTTAGGTGAAATGGAATAGAACACTAGTGAAATGGTGGTTATGGGTGTACATGTTCCCAATTAGCCTGAATTGTTGGAGAACAGGGACCATCTCTCCCTAGGGGCATTTTTTGTTCCCTGTGGCAGAGGCTGGTACACTAGCCTTCTACAGTAGGTTGCCTGCACAAATACTTATTGAAATCAAAAGAACCAAAGTGAAAGTGGATGAATATTGCTTCATATTTTAATTTTCCCACTTTGTGATGGTTTTACTAGATGTTCTTAAGACTTGCATGTGCACTAGAGCCTTCTAAGTGATATTATACCGCTTATCTAGATAGCCACAAAGCTTTTATCTGCTTTGCAGCCCAGTGTCTCTCCCTCTCTTACAGCAGTGTTTACTATTTCTGGCCATTATGTGATCTAATATAAAAATTTAATTAGGTTCTCCCTTATTCAGTTACTGATTACAGCTCTCTTTGTTTGCTCTATCAACATAACCTACATAATGAGAATAAGCAAGATCAATTTTGTCATAAAATTCATTACTTTTGACTAAAGGCCGGTAGTGACCTGCAGAGAACACAGAGCTTGGAGCCTGAAATCCTGAGTTCAGGTTTGGACCCTGCTACTTACTTGGGGTGTTATATCAGGTTACTTTATTTTCCTGTGTCTCTGTTTCTTCCTCTGTAAAATGAGAGTTTTGGATTAGATAAAACCTGTTTTTTTGCTCAGATATTCAGTAAATATGTATTTGTAATGGTTCATTTTTTAAGCTTTTTTTTCCAATAGTTGGGAAATTTTGGAATGAAGCATTGGTAGGTATTCTTTCAGCCTCAAGAGGTGGGTCTGGTTTTTTAAAACTTTCATTGAAGTTTGGATACACTTGGGAACATGATCTTATAGTAGGGGAAACTTTGAAGAATTGAGTTTTATGTTTGTGTTGGTCCAAAGATTGGCTGAAGAGTATGTATGTCTTCTTCATTCGTCATTATTCAGAATCTTTGAGCCTCTGAAGAACTAAAAAAACTGCACACAACATGTTTGTTCCCCCATGGTACTTATTTTCCTTTAAAAGCAGCTAGCTCTTAGATGAGTAGATCATTAGGAGATAAATAGGACTGAATCAGCTTCTTCCTTAGAAGATAGGTATCTGAATCTACAATGAAATATGTTATGATGGGATTTTATCAGAAGGTGAAAATAATATTTAGTCTTAAAAAATCATTATTAAGGAATGATTCTGCATAAAGAATATAAGGGGAGGGGCCAGCTAGGTGGTACAGTGAATAGGACACTGGTCCTGGAGTCAGGAGGGACCTGAGTTCAAATCTGGCCTCAGATACTTAACACTTATTAGCCGTGTGACCTTGGGCAAGTCACTTAATCCCAACTGCCCTGTCCTCCCCCCCTCCAAAAAAAAAAATGTCTGGGGAAAAGTCTTCTGTGACCAGATTTTCAAGGTCTCGTCCCCTGGGCATGAATAGTCAGCTATTGTTTGGAAGGAATCTTGGTTTTGTGGTCATCTTCAAGTATGCCAGAATCTTTAGTCTAGGAGTACACAGTTGAAGAGGAAAGGACTTGACCCCTAGAATCACAATCACTGAATGGATCCTACTATGTAATTTCCATTCGGCTTGGGCATGAGAGTGCCCAGTAACAATCAGGAGCCCTTCTGTACATTTTCCACATCCTTTACTGATTTCCAATAATGTCATTAACCTCTGTGTTTCCATGACTTCTTCCAGTGACATGGGACTTCCCTGGCTTCCTTACGTTCTGGTTACAGTTTCACTTTCTACAAGGAGCTTTTCCAGATTTCCTTTAATGCTAGTTAGTGCCTTCCTTCTGTTCATTGTCCCCAACTTATCCTATCTGTTGCTTACTTATACATAGTTGTTTGCATGTTTCTCTCATGTTGTCTCTTTGAACATAGGGACTCGGGTCCCCAGCACTTAACACAGTTCCTGCACATAGTAGGCACTTGATGTTATTTGTCCTTCATTTTAAAAGACCAATACGGTATTGTGACTTATTCATGAATTGGATTTAAGTTGTCAGCCTCACTCTCGCCTTGAGTCATTGAAGTCCAGTGACAGGACAGAAGTCAAGCTGACTGGCAATGCCTTGGAATGCAGTGGATGGTCTTGGTGTCTTCAGTGTTTGACCAAGCTCTTAAGCCCTCCACAGTGCCTGCTTCATCTACCCTCATGGCTATTGGAACAAATTGTTCACATTCGCCCATTCTACAGGGAGAAGTCTTCACACACTTGGGATAGGTATCCCCCTAACTCACTGATAGATTTGAGACCTGTTGGTTACAGTCAGCCTGGTTTAATCATTTTGCCCAGATGGTTTTACTAGGTTGTGTCTGGTAGGCATGCTATCACTTTTTGGAGCCTTCGGTGAGAGTTGGGAAACAGTAGACACCAAAGGTGGATGAGTAGCCCTGAAAAGTGCTGTGTGAGTCCTGACACCAGGCATGCTGATTTTCTTGAACACCCCAGGAGAGATAAAAGATGATTGCTGAAGGGTTTGAGAGGGTCTGCTACAGGAATTTTTTAAAAGGTGGTCTTATTGACACATCTTTCTCTTAAAAATGTTTACTCCCTCACTTTAAACTTATTAAAGTAAACATACAAAGTTCTTTACACGTGCTGCTTCTAGTGAGAATCTTAACACTGGCACCAGGGTAAGCTTCTGTTAAACCTTTCAGAGAAACACAGTTTGTTTGTTGGTTAATTGAACTTAAAGATAACATATCTCCACACTGCAAATTCTGTTAATTGTTGGTCTTCGATGGTATTAATTTAGTTATAGTCACACGTCTAATATGTGTTTTCTTCCAAGATTATGAACATTTTTAGTTAGACTTCTCTGACCAGTGTGAATATTAGCTGTATAATGTCAACATTAGCCAAAGTGTAGGTTTCAGTATTCCATTGTAGACTTCCTGTTCTCCCTCTTCTCTGTAGACTTTCTTCAGGCTTACTCTATAATTGAAATCAAATATGATGTTTCTATAAGATATCATATAGAACCTCTAAATAGTTCCTTTCAGAATTGCAAGGGATTTCTCAAAGGTAGCTTAGTTCTGTGGATTGCGCATACAAACCAAAACTGGGGGAAAAAAAATGTTTTTTTGGAAATCTCCCTTCTCTAGACTTAAAGTGTTTCTCTGGCTCTACAAAATCTTAACTGTTCAAGCTGTGAGACTTAAAGACAAAATGCTTCCTGCTAATTATTAACAGTTACCCTGTAAGAACAGAGCCATTATAGGGGCAGTGAACTTTGGCATGCTGCCCCTTTTCACCACCCAAACAATGCAAAATGTGTGTGTTGGGGGTGGGGGATGGTGGTGGTGGCAAGGGATACCAGAGTGTTGGCACCAATTAGTCCTGAGATTACTAAAAGAGGATTGCAATTTCAAGGCCAAAAAAAAAAAAAAGAGTAGGGAGTGGGTAAAAGGATTTGAAATGAGATTATGGGACCTAAATGCTCCTTGCTTTTGTTCAGGAAATAATTCCACAGTTTTGCTCAAGCCAGTGAGACAATCCAGTTTGGGGTTCTGAAGTGGTGGATCAATGTCCTGGGGCTTCTTAAATGCTTAAAAATAAGTGGATCTCCGGTTGTACTTGTCAAGCTTCTCACTCAGACAGCAACAAAAACCCAAAGTCCTTTAAACAAACAAACAAACAGGGAGGAAAGCTGTCAGAGCTTCAAAAGTGTTGCCTTTTCTGCAAAGGAAATTTTACATGTACTATCTGTCTTCAAGGAGAAGGCTCTATACCATCTTGGTAGCTGTTTCCCAGTCTAGCGTTCATGTTCATTTTGAAACAGAAGTGGAAGATCAGCTTTTTCTTCAGTCCAACTCAGTTCATACAAATGCGCTCATCAAAGCTGGCATTTAGATAGCCCTTAAAGCTTACAAAGCCTGTTAGGAGGCAGCTAGATGACTCAAGTAGATAGAGTGCCAGACTTGAAGTCAAGATGTGAGTTCAGATTTTGCCTCTGACACATAGTAGTGGAAGGTTCCACTTACATCCATTGTAAAGTACATCCTTGCATTTTATGCTCTGTTTTCATTTTAGCCCCCTCTGAGCTATTGGGTACAAATATTTATTTATCCTCATTGACAGAGGAGGAAACTGAGGCTGGGAGGAGTAAAGTGATCTCTTCAGAGTTATACTGCCTGCAAATGGCAGTCATCACTGAAATCAGGCCTGCAGAATCTAGGTAGCATGAGGCGTTCCTCATTGTATAGTAACATAGGTTTAAAAAAAAAAGGAATATACATCTCAGGACATCATTTGAAAATTATTTTAAGCAAGTCCTTCACTTGTATGTGTTTTTTTGTAATTCACAATTTCTCTTGAATGTAGTAATCAGAAGCAAAAAAACATTTCATCCAAGACAGAGGTTGCTCGGGCTCCAGTTAATTGAAGCTTTAATTGCATTTGACTCCATAATACACAACATGGTTCTTTTTGCAGCAGACTTACCTTCCTAATTATGTTTACTTATGTTAATAATAAAATGAGTTTGTATTCCCTGTGCATACTCTGGCTTGGCAGCCTGGAGAGGTAGCCTAGAAACATTCTGGACATTGGAAAAAAAGCTAGCCTGAGGATAAAAAACTGAGTATAAATGATCCAGACTTTATCCTTGATATTGTTGTAAAATTGGGAAGAAAATGTTTGGTTTGTAAGTTGTATAATCCAGACATACAGTAAATGGTCCCAAGAATCCATTTGATAATTTATTACCTATAGTATTATTCTGAATACCAGGAGCTCTTTCCCTTCTGAAATTTGGTTTATTTAAAATAGATTCTTGGTATCCCTTCTGTTCCCTGAACTAGCATTCTTGCCTCAAAGTCCTTTACAGGTAGGCATTTTGCTCCAAGCTTATGTACCCCATCTCTCAGTTCAGGGAGACTAGGGCTGAGTGGTAGAAGAGTCTTGCTCCCTAAAAGGTCCCCTGGTTTTACTTGCGACATAGATGACCCAAGGCTGCTGCTCAGTTACATGGAGCCCATGGTCATAGGGTAGAAAAGTGGCTGGGAAAGGAAGACCCCTAGGGTGGGGGTGGGGGAACTGGTAGATCCCTTGGAGTGCTGGAGTTCTTAAGCATTGCAACTTCTGGCGTCTCTCAATGGGAGATAATGGTATGGAGTAAGTCTTTCCAGTGTGTCTATATGGACAGAACAATATGTGAACTAATACCAGGTGAACACTTTTATGACACTCTACAAAAGGAACTGCATGTGGGTGGGAGAGATAATGAATAAGTGTAAGACACAATCCCAGCCTTAGTTGGGAGACAAGACATTTGAAAAACAGTACAAGATAACACATGCTTGGTACCCACGTGATTGGTCCTGGGCATAAATTTAGACAAGGGAAGGCATCAAGAGAGTAGAATAAGGAAACAGAAGGAAGACCTGAATTCTAAGAAGACATTTGACAGAATCATAATATACCGTCTTGTACAAGGTAGGGAGATGTGGCCTGACATTGCGGTAGAACTAGTACATTTGGAACTAGTAGAAAGACCAAATACAAAGAGGGAGGGAGATTAAATTAGCCTGTAACCTCATTCTGTTTAACATTTTTATGCATAACTTGAATACAGACATGTCACCGATCAATTTGATAAGCATACTGAACTGGGAGAGATAGCAAGAAAGAATGTAGATTCAAAAAAGGATTTTTAAAAGTTGCCGTTGTGGACATAATTTAATATGGAGGAAAAATACCAAATGTGAGATGCAAGGTCCTGACTGAAAATCCCAGCTATGCAAATACAGAATAGGAGGGGATATGGGCTTTTTAGTGGACTATGAATTCACAGTATAATGTGGCAGCCAAAGAAAATAATGCAATCCTAAACTGCATTAATAGGACTCTGGTGTTCCAAACAAAGGAAGTATTGGTTATATAGTACTCTGCCCTAGTTAGACAACATATGGAACATTATTCTTAGTCTTCCAGGGCATGTTTTAGGAGGAACTTTGACAAGCCAGAGATTTTACAAAAGAAGGAAAGGGAATCCATGAGAGGACTCCAAAGGCAGATCATTTGAAAGAACTAGAGAAGGTGGGGATGGGGTTAGTCTGATAGTACTTTTATCTATCTTCAAAGATTTAAAAGGGTTAGGTAGAAAAGAGATTAGGCTTACCCTGATTGACTCAAGGGGACACAACTGATGAAGGTGTGAGAGAGCAGTTTTCCACTCGATATAAGAGCCCCTGCAATGAGACTGACCACCAGGTTGACCACAAGGTGAGGGATTTTTCAACTGTAGCAAGTTTTTTAAAAATTCAGTTTTATTTTATTTTCTGTTCCACATCCTCTTCTCTCCTCTCCCTTTACCGCCCATTGAAAAGACAAGAAAAACAAAGCACATTACAATTTTGTATAGTCATGCAAAATAAATGGCTGTTTTAGCTGTGCTTGCCCCCCAAGAGAGAAAGAAAGGAAAAGAAAATATACTGGGAGTCTGTCACTTCTCAGTCTGAAGGTAGAGAGAATGTTTTATCATGAGTCCTTTGCCTTTGTGGTTGTCTGCTGTTTTGATCAGAGTTCCTAAGTCTTTCAGAGTTGATTTTTCTCATAATACTGTTATTATTGTATAACTTGTCCTGCTCACTTTACTTTACATCCATTCATAGGAGTCTTGCCCAGTTTTCTCTGAAGCCATCCCCTTCATCACTTCTCACAGCATAATAAGTATTCTGTCACATAACTTGTTCAGCCATTCCCCAAGTGATGGGCATCACCCTTTACCATTCTTTACCATTACAAAATTAACTGCTATAAATATTTTTGTGCATATGAGGCCTTTTCTTCTCTCTTTGGTCTCTCTGAAGATACCTAGTAGTGGTATCACCAAATGCACAGTTTAATAAAAGGTTGGACCAATTTGCAGCTCTACCAGCAGTTGATTAGTGTACCTATTTTTCCACTGCCCCTTCAGCATTTGTCTTTTTGTCACCTCAGCTAATTTCATGGGTGTAAGGTGGTACCTCAGAGTTGTTTTAATTTGCATTTCTCTAATTATTGGTCATTAGAACATTTTTTCATATAAATATTGAGAGCTTGGATTTCTTTCTCTGAAAACTACCTCTTCAAAACTTTTTGACCATTTATCAATTTGGGGAATTGCTCTTATTCTTATAAATTTGACTCCATTCTCTATATATTTTAGAAATGAGACTTTTATCAGAGAAACTTGCTGCAAAGATTTTTTTTCCTGTTTCCTACTTTTCTTCTAATTTTAACTGCATTGTTTTGTTTAAATTTTATGTAGTCAAAATTGTTCATCTTACCTTGTGTGAAACTCTTTGTCTTGTTTGTAAGATGACATAATAGAGTGCTAGGCTTAAAGTCAGGAGACCCAGATGGAAATCCTGCCTCTGATAGTAGCAGTGTTTACTCATGGGAAAGTCATTCACTCTCTCTGAAACTTAGTTTCCTCATCTGTGAAATAAAGGTGTCAAACTAGATGGCCTCTAAGGCTAGATGGCTTCTGGCTCTAACTATATGTTCCTAAGATTATTAAGATTACTATTCCAAAGCACTATTTATACCCTTGGAGATCCTGACTTACACCTAAGACTTGGTAAGTTGACCAGGTTTTGAAATTCCATTTCATATTACATCTTCATACCCATCTTAAGTCTCTTATTATATCAATTTCCTTGAGTTCAGGGACCATGTATTTCTTTCTCCCCTACTCCTTTCCACCTAGCAAGTCTCTGGATCTTACAGGAAAATATAAATGGATGATATCTGCCATGATCTTTTCCCCAAAACCCACTGTGTTTTTCTGTTGAAGTCCTTCTCTTCAAGCCGTGTCTCAGATACATTTTTCTCTATGAAGCCATCCTTTCATGACAGATAATCCCCTTCCCCAGTTCTCTTAACTCCTGGACTCATCCTTTTTAGTTATTTCATTCTCCCTTGTATCATTTATTTGTACACCCATCTTTTTTGTTTATCACTCAGCATAACACACAGTGTATAATACTTAGGCACTTAGCTCAAATCAAGAAAAATTCAGTGCTCATTTTCATATGTGAGTTGTCACATGTAATTATGATGTAGACATATTAGAAACTCCAAGATGTTTCCTTAGCACTCACTGTGTTATGTCATTTCTTGGCACTTGAAAGTTCCTGCCATCATTCTCGCCAAATAAGAGATATGAATGAATTGTGTGGCTCTGATTTTGTGATGGATACTTCAAGAGGTTGAGGCAAGCCCATGTTAGAACACTTTGTTATGTGAGGCAACATGATTTAGTGAAGACTATGAGTCAAGAATTGACGGGTCTAGGCCTGGCCCTTCCCATCTTGGGCAAGTCATACTAACCCTCTGGGCCTCAGTTTACTCCTTTATAAAATGATAGGGATTGGGCCAGATAACCTCTCAGGGCTCTTCTTTAGCATTTCAGTACTCTGCACATGGCCTTAGATCTTCACACTGGTTGCCTCTTACTGTATACTGGATGAACAGTTAACCTATGGAAAGCTGGCTCCATCATCAGAATTAGTCATATAGAGATTGATAAAATCAAAGATTTAGTGCTAAAAGGAACCTTGGAGACCAGCTAATTCAATCTCCTTATTTTACTGATGAGGCACTGAGACCCAAAAGAGGGCACGTATCTTGGCCGGAATTACATTACAGATTAGTTTAAAAAAAAAAAAAAGTAAGCATTCACACCCAGACCCTCTGTTTACAAATCCTAATCACTTTTGACTATATTGCTTCCCCTACACTAGAACTCTCTAGTGACTACTGTAGGATTGCTATTGCCAATTAATTTCAATATTGTAACATTGCACTAATTTAGATGAGGAATTAGAAAAGTGTTTTGAGATCAAATAGATTTTAGGGTGCCCATGGGCAGAAGAGAATACAGAAGAAGGGGAGGGATAGACTGCCATCCTCTTATTTTAACCAGCATTGATCTCAAAAACTAAATTCTCTGTACAGAGAAGGGATGATTTAGAGTTGTTAGAAATCACATACGGCATCTGGATTAGTTGCAGCAGAAACAAACAGGAGCCATACTTAACATCAAGTAGCTAGACAACCAGTATTGGGGGTCCTGGAGTGCAGTGGAGCCTTAGGAATCGTAGGCAGACTCATTACAACTGAAACTGTCTGGCTCAGACAGGTGAGGATGATGGATGAGGACTGGATAACTAAACAGATGCTGCCTGGTGAGTCGAGTTGGGTGGGGGGAAACGTGTTTGAAGAATAGAGCCAAAGTTTATGACTTGGAACAACATTGCATAAATCTTCTTTGTTACTAGATTGTAAGTTCTTTGAGGACGAGAAGAATGTCATCTGAACTTTATATTTTCCCCCTTACTTGGCATATATTTTATGCCCAGCAGATGATTGATAAATGTTGGTTGAGTTGTTATGTTACTGCTAGGGAAATAAATTCTGTAAACCAATCACATGGATAGGCTACAAACAAAATATTGAGGGGACTCAGTTTGAGTCATTTAGATTGCAAGACACTATCTTCAGGGACTTACTGGGAGAAAGATTATAATCATTATGAAGAAAATTATAGACTCCTTTTTCCTATATGTAAGTAACAGAGATGATAGTAGCAGAAACCTTGAGAATGAAGGATAACTCTGTGTGTGTGTGCAGCCCCGATAATTATCACAGTGTATGTTACCTAGTAGGCGCTTAGTAAATCCTTGCTGACTTGACTACACAGGTGTGGAACAAGACTGAGTGATGTAGGAAGAAGAAGAATTGAAAAAAGTAATGCCCCATATGTATCAGAACCTGAAAAAGAAGAAACTATCACCACTACATGAGTACTAGAGGCATGATCAGGGAAGTTGCTAAGAAAATCAAAGGTCCGGGAGCATACATAGGGAAGGACAAGAAATGTGAACCCAGAATGAAGCTGTTGGATTTATATTATTTCCTGTCTAAAGTTCTTCAGTCCTAGAAGGCTGAAGCTGCTGCTTTCTTTTTTTTTTTCCAGGATATAGCAATAAAGGTATAGAAATTATTGGTATAGTATCCAACAAAGGAAATCTCAATGTAAGGGGTCTATGGACTCAAAAAAAAATATATATATATATATATATTTTTGGATAATTTTATTTCAATGTAACATTTCCTTTGTCATTTTATATACTTTTAAATTTTATGCATTTAAAGGTATTATTTTGAGAAAGGGTCTAGTCCAGGGGTGGCTTTCTAGGTCCTTGGGTATAGCCTTTTGATTGAGTCCTGGTTTTACAGAACAAATCTTTTTCTTAAGGCAAAAGTTTGGATTCAGTCAGAGTACTGCACTTGAGGACCTAGAAGGCCACACGTGACCTTGAGACCAAGATTTCTCACCCTTGATCTAGTTCATGTGTTTCACCAGAATGCTAACACAGAAAAGGTTAAGAACCTGTGGCTTAGTATTTTAGGAGGGGGAGTTTATTAATAAGCAACTCTTCACTCATTAATTGGGATTGATCAGGGAGGAAGAAAGTAAAAAAGTAGAAAATTTTTTAGTTATGGCACATTTTAAAGGTTATTAAATCTTACTACGTTTCTAGTATGTACAGTTCCTTCAACTAAATATTTATAAGTGTTTTCAAACTGAGCTCCTGTCCATTTTTGCCCTTTAATAAGATGTGTTGATGGTTTGTGCTATAATTATATACCAGTAGTACTTCTAAAGTGCCTTTAAAATATGGTTAAATTTTGTTTAGCACTCCTTTCCCCCCTTTCCCCTTGCACAACCTAAAAGTAAACATCACCCCAGTTTGGGCCAAGAATTATCACAAATTTGATAGTGGTCCAATTTAACAAGTTCTATCTTAAATAGCCTCGGTCTAGAAGAACCCTTCAGAAGACAATGTATTCATCTAAGTTCTAGTGAACTGAGAAAATGTGAATTTCCTTTTCAGAACAATTATGTGATTTGTGATATCGCCATCTGAAGAATTGAATCAAAGCAGAGTCATTTCTCTCTCTCTCTCTCTGTAGAGATCTTGGAAAGGTCAACTCTATATGATAATAAACCCTGTAAAGGTAATGCCTCTGTTTTAGGATGTCATTGTGTAGAGAATGCTCATAGTGGAAAGAGCCCTGATCATCTTGAGTTAGAAAACCTTCTACCATCTTGCTGTGTGACTCAGGCAAATGACTTAGCCTTAGTTTCCTCATCTCTGAAAAGACAGAGTTGGATTTAATGATTGAAGGCCCCTTCCAGTTCTATTATGGAATAATTCTGAAAAGAAAAAAATTTGGCAGCCTTCTTGTAGGGATATCAACTGGAAAATCAACATCCCAAATCAGGATCCATAGTGAAGAGGTTATACAAGGCCAACAGAGGTGATAAAAGTGAAAAAAGCTAGTGTTACTTTTAACAGGGACATGAAATCCCCATGTACTCATAAATTGGTTGCCAGTATTTTCATTTTAGCTATTTCCTTAACTGATCAACTATGTCCAATGAATTAACATTCAATTTTATTTGACTAAAGTGGTGAATGTTTCAGGATTTTTTTTCCATTAAGGGAAAAGAAGTTCTGGTACTATTAAATTATAAGCAGCATATAGAGAATACTGCACTGGAATTAGAAGAGCTGAATTTTGCTTCATTCCTTCCCTTTCCCCTTCCTTTCCCTTCCCTTCCTCTCTCCCTCCTTCCTTCCTTTTTCCAAACTGGTGGCTTGACATGTTGCTATAGATAGAATGTACTGAGATCTTAAAGTATCAGATGAGATCATATTTATGAAGCACTTAGTACAGTGCCTTGCACATAGTAGATTGTCAGTAAATGCTTCTTACATTCCATATCTCATATACTCTTCGGATATTTTGAAAGTTGGGGAGTTGTGGACTAGACAGACAACAGTGCAGTTAATTAAATGAATTCAGACCTGTTTGGATGTTTGTTCAGACTCAACAAAAAATGATGATGGAAAGTAGTCTCCAGTAGAGTACCCCAGGGATCTGCATTTGGTATTGTTATGTTTAATGTTTTTAATCAGTGACTTGTTAAGGGCACAGATGGCACACTTACCATATTTGCAGATGACATTAAGCTGGGAAGGATAGCTGCACATTGGAGGGTAGTCAGGATCCAAAAAGATCTTGGCAGGCTAGAACACTAGACTAAATCTAATAAGATGAAATTCAGTGGGGATACATGTAAAGTCTTACACATGAAATAAAAAATCCATTTCAGAAGTATGTGGTGGGGGAAGTAAGACTTCACACTGGAAAAGATTCAGGGATTTTTAGTACAGTATGTGTCAAGAATGTGATGTGGCAGGCAGTAATACTTCCTTGAGCATTGTTGAGCAGTATAGCCTCCAGGAATAAGTCGGCGATAGTCCCTCTGTGAGCATCATATTAGCTTCAAGGGCTCTTATATTGAAGGATTAAACTTTATTTTTTTTTTTTTATCAAAGAGCCAATTTAGGCTTGGTGTTAGGAGAAACTTCCCTCTACCCCTTAGATATTTCATTTAGAAGTTGGGACGACTACTTGTTAGTTGTACTACAGTGAGAATTCTTTTAGGATCTATGTTGGCCCTTCCAAATTATTGAATTCTTTTTGGGGTATGTGTTGAATTAGATGTCCACCAAGGCCCCTTGCAACTCGAAGAATTCTATAATTCTGTGTGTTTTTCACATAGATCTTCAGTTTTCTTACTTGTGAAATGAGGGAATACATTAGGTAACTTCTTAGTACTTTCCAGCTCCAGAATTCTATGATTCTGTGCCAAACAATTTACCCAACAGCTAATTGTTAGTTGACACAGCTCCTGCCTGAAACCAAGGTAGCACTATTTTTAAATTTGCATGAAAAGAATTAAGTTGTTTTTTAGAGGGGGGGGGGGGAAGGCTGGGCAGTTGGGATTAAGTGACTTGCGCAAGGTCACACGGCTAGTAAGTGTTAAGTGTCTGAGGTCGGATTTGAACTCAGGTCCTTCTGACTCCAGGGTCGGTGCTTTACTCACTGGGCCTCCTAGCTTCCCCAAGAGTTAAGTTTTCCATCCCAGTGGGGGAGAGGGAGATAAAAGGGTATGAGGGATGCAAGGCTTCCTTCCAGTATGTCACACTATTTTCCAGCTCCATAAGTCTGCTATTCTTCTAGCTCTATGATTCACTTAGTAGTAAACCCATTTATATGGCACCGTAAAGGTTTAGGTGTTCAGATCCCATGATTCTTCTTTCTCTAGGTAGGATTTTGTGATTCTCTCTGAATGTGGCAGTGTAGAAGAGTATTTCCGTTACGCCTGTAGGCTCGTTTTAAGAAGGGTGTTTAGGTAAGCTGTTAAAAAGCAATGCAACATTTCTCCTTCCCTTGGAGAGAGGGTGTGAGTGTATGTGTATGTGTGTGTGAGTGACTGTAGGTGTCAGATCAGCCACATCTCTCCTCATCACCCCCCCCCTTTTTTTAAATGACAGAAGAAAAGTTCACTAGGATTGGGGTGGAAGGCCAGTTTAAATCTTGAAATAACTGTGATGTAAAAACAAAAAGCATCAGAAAGGGTACTCTAGGAACAGCAAATCAGGAAAATGATTTTGGAAACCTGAAATTATCTTAAGGCCTTTGGCAGATTTTTGCATATTTGGGAAAGCAAATACTACTAGTACCCCCCACCCCTTCACCCATAAATAATAGTGAATTATTACGCCATTTACTCTTGTGAGATAATATTTACAAAAAGCATTTGGCACAGTGCCTGGCACCTAGTAGGCACCATATAAATGTTTACTTCCCCCCCATATCTCTGCAAGTACTACAGAGTCTGAAATAAACACACAGATCTTCCTTTTAATACTTCACTCTGGGGAAGGGCCCAGGTTTTGCCTAATGGGCATAGATCTGGTGTTTGGGCAGTTGTCAGTGAGTGAGAATGAAAGGCTTAATTAACAAGTGACCATCTTTCTTGACTGGTTGAGGGAAGGTTTGGGGAACAGAGGATTGGCTGCCCTTAGATGGGTTCCTATGGTTACACAATATCCCTGGCTGTAACGTGATATAAAACATGTGTCTTCCAAAGTATCAACAGAGGTTGTCTGTCAATGAACTTCAAGGAAGTCTGATGGAAATGATAAGCTGAGAACCCCCGGGATAATATCACAGAAGCAAAAAGCCCTTTTTGGACCGTGTTCAGAATTGGAACTTAGGCAGAATTTCCTCCAAGTTCTCATGTGACTTTGTAGTTTTCCTATTGAAGTTCACCACCCATAGTAGAGTCACACTCATGTCAGCACAGGCTTGTTGCTGGTTTGAACAGGAAAAGTAGTTGGTGCATTTGCTTGGGTCCTGAAGGCTGGTCCTGTTACTTCTAATAGCAATTATCATCACTTTCTTGTAACATACACACAGTTAATCAAGACAAATCGACACGTATTGGTCGCATTTTAAAATATATGCCTGTGTAGCCTACCACCTTTCTGCCAGGCACGAGGACTCCCGAACCACAACTGACGGCAGCTATCAGCTGTGCTGGAGGCTTCCCTGTTGTTTTGGTTACCTTATTGTGGTCATTATGTAATCTTTTTCTCCCAAGTTGTTCTTTGCATCCGTTCATGCAAGATTCTCGAGTTTCTCGGAGTTCATATTTGTCATGTTTTTGGCGTAATGATATTCTATTTCTTTGTTTATATGGTTTATATAGAGCTTTAAGGTTTGCAAATCACTTTATAAATCTCATCTCATTTAATAATAATAACAACAGCCATAATGATAGTTAATATTTACATCCTGCTAACTGTGTGCCAAACACTAACTAAGCCAGGCACTTTACAGTTATTATCTCATTTCATTCTCACAGCAGTCCTGTGAAGGGATGCCGTTATCACCCCTTTTTTACAGAGAGGAAACTGAATCAGAGCTTAAGTTTCTTGCCTAGTGTTGCAGCTAGTCTTTGTCTGAGGTGGGATTTGAATTCATGTCTTCCTGACCTCAGGCCTACCACCCTATCTACTGCTGCATTACTTAACCTGCCTCATGTGCTGAATTTTGTTCAGCCATTCCCAATCGTTGGGTACTCATTTTCTTTCCAGTTATTTACTACTGCAAAAAGTACTTTTAGAAGAATTGAGGTGGGGGCGGCTAGGTGGCACAGTGAGCAGATCACCAGCCCTACAGTCAGGAGGACCAGAGTTCAAATGTGGCCTCATACACTTGACACTTACTAGCTGTGTGACCTTGAGCAAGTCACTTAAATTGCCCTGCCTTCCCCCCTCTAAAAAGACCAAAAAAAAAAAAGACCTGGGGTACTGTTAAATAAAGTCAGAGAGAGAGAGAGATCAATGTTTTGATCAATCTATAGATACCTATATAGCTGTCTGTTTATGTGTGTATATCTATATCTATCTGTCTGTCTGTTTCTTATTTTATTCTTTCTTTAGGAGGGTTTATGCCTAGAACTATTGCTAGGTTGAAAGTTATGTATGATTGAGTGACTTTTTAGTATTGTTCTTAAAATGAAAGGTGCTCTAGAAACATTGAACTAATTCAAAGCTCTGCCAAGAGTGCATTATTAGTGCGACTGTCTTTCCACATCCCCTCCAGCATTTGTCATACTGAGTCTTGACAAGTCTTACTGCATGCCAGGAAAGCACTGTCCCTCACCACTCTTCAGTCAGTAGACAAGCATCTATTAATACCTACTATGTGCCCATCAGTGTGCTGGGCTCCAGGGATACAAATACAAGAATGAAACAATCCTACTCACAAGGTACTTACCTTCTTTTGGGGGGATGGGGGGGGGTAGGTGAGACATACAGAGTTAAGTGACTTGCCTAGGATCACACAACTGTTAAGTGTTGAGTGTCTGAGGCCAAATTTGAACTCAGGTCCTCCTGACTTCAAGACCAGCACTCTGTCCACTGTGCTACCTGGCTGCCCCAGTACTGACTTTGTAATAAGACAACAAGTATATATAAAAATATACACAGCATAAATTTAAAATTAATAAATATACATACGAAGTAGTTTGGAAAAGAGCATAAGCATTGAAGAGGGTCGAGAAAGGCCTGATGAAGAAAGATGATGCTTGAGCTTTGTTTTAAGGAAGAGAGAGCCTCTGAGAAGGATGTAAAGGGGGGAGTGCAGTCCAGGAAAAAGGGGGAAAGGGGGACTCTGAGGAGGAAGTAAGGAGAGCAGGGACATTCCAGGGACAAGAGACGGCCAGTATAAAAAGCAAGGGGTAGGAAATAGAGTGTCTTCTGTGAAGAACAGAGAGAAGACCAGTTTGGCTGTAGAGTGTTAGGAGAGTAACATCCAATAAGGCATAGTTTTCTGCCTCTGAGAAATGAGGACAATAATATTTGCACAGGTGTGTCATGGACTCTTTTGAGGAAAGCTCTTTTGTATGAAGCTCTATACAAATTTGAATTATTTATATCTTAAAAATCATTCTTTTGTTTGAAGAAAGGGGAAGAATATTGTTCTTAGAGTGAAATCAGTCTAGCTTTCTTCTTCCTTAAGGATAAGAACTGGACCTGTGATCTCACAGGTACAGTGACTCTTGATTGAGGAAATTCCCTCTACCAATGCATGTTTGCACCTTCTCTGCAGCTTCTCGGGTTTTTTTTGGGGAGGCATTCAGGGTTAAGTGAGTTGCCCAGGGTCACGCAGCTAATAAATGTCTGAGGCTGAATTTGAACTCAGGTCCTCCTCTTTCCAGGGCTGGTGCTCTATCTGTTGTGTTATCTAGCTGCCTCTCGCTGCAGCTTTTCATCTTAGGTACCTAGGGCACCCAAAGGTTAAGTGACTTGCTCAGGGTTATCTGCCAGTGTGTTTCATAGGTCGGCCTTGAACCTGAGTCTTAGCCTCTTGTCTAGCTCTCTATCCATTACACCAAAAGAAAATCATGTTCTTTGTGCTACAAGGTCCTCCTTTATTTTGTTTTCAGCAAGAACAGAGGCCTTCACGGTTGTAGAGATGGCAGGCCCCCTGACTACACGAAAGGGGACCCACTTTATATTTAATTTGCAACAGTGACCCTGTTTAGGGAAGGGGTTAATGTGGCCTCTGTAGTAGCTGGGGAATATTTCTCAGCAGAGGAGACTATGAAGGGAAATTTTGAGAGTTAAAGGAGCCCCTCAGAGAAGTGGGAGGGAGGAGAGGGAAGGAGGTGAAGCACTGGGGCTGGTACTTGGATGGGTTGCCTGGGCTTTAATTGGTGGCATTTTCCTTCCAGCTATGTGGTTTGTATGAGTACAGCTTAGCTCTCCGGTGGCAGGTAAAAGACAGCATCCTATTCATAGAACTAAACAGAACCCAGGAGTTTACATCATTCAGGAAGTTCATGTCACACCCTGAAATTGGAGTGATTGTTAAAGCATCTCATTTTCCCAAAGTAATTGATCTTTTGCATTGCACTAAAAACAAAGATAAAAATGTGTTTGTGGTTTGCATTTGATTTGAAATCTATTTAAAAGCATCTCTTTTTTTATTGGAATGGGGGGAAAACTTAATAAATACATATATAGCTTCCAAATATTTGTTCCATTTTATAATTAGTACTGATTTAGCAATGGCTTTTCCTGATTTGGGAGGAAGCATGCTTGACTGTTACTAGGCAACAGCTAATTGTGATATTAACTGCCAGCAAGCTGTTGGCAGTAACTGTAAATTCTTTTGTCTTGTTAACAAAAATGTGTGTTAAAGGTACAGCAGTATATAAAGTCTGTGCTGTTAAAAAAAAAATAACTCGCATGATAAATTCCCCCGCTAATATAACCTTGATGTACTACTGACTTTATAGCATATTTAGGTAACCTGTTCGTAGTGAGTTTTTGTTGTTCTTAGTCAGTACAGGGTTTAATAATGGCAGTGAAAAAAAAAAACGGAAGGGGTGTTGTAACAGCAAGGTTGCTTTCCCAAGGTCCTTTTGGAAAGAGTCGGAAATATTTTTTTGTAAATTATGGATTGGGGTAGTGGGGGGGATGGAGTGGGATGTGCATCCAGGTATGTGTGTGTATCTTGAAGACTTGAAATGAAAGACAAATATCCTCAAAGAAGAGTAGTTCAGGAGCACACATTCTCAGTCTCAAATGTCATTTTCTGTCTGTCAGGGTCAAATCATTAATAAAAATCCAAATATGCACAGCCCTGTTGAACGACTCCCAGCCAGAGTGAAGACAGCTGCCGTTTACCTAGTGCTCTGAGGTTGACACAACCTTTTACTCTCCTCAGCCCTGCGAGGTAGTAGACTGAGGTCTGCCTTACTCTGGTTGTCTCCGTGAAACTATGTCGTTTTCTAGACACGAAAGCAATTCTCATTTCACAAGGGAACTTACTGTGAGTCATACTGTGGAAACATGAAATTAGGAAAGGAAAAAAAAAACCCAGTTTGTTTGGTCAGTGCATTTTTCACTTGGTTGGACCGGGGCCCCTGACTTGCCCCCAAATCATTTCAGCATGGAACTAGCAGACTTTGTTGGTCTGAGAACTTTGTGTCTTCTGAGTAACACATTTCTCAAAGAAGAGACCACAGCAGCCTTCCGTTGGGCACCGTTTTCAGAAGGTATCTACCCAGGGCTACATGCCCAAGGGAACATATTGTGGGTATTAAGAAAGATGGCTAAATGCCCTTACTCCTTTTTTCCTCTGATGTCTACTGTCTAGTTCAAGTATACCTCCTCTCCTTTTTATAAAATGGCAAATATATTTTTAGCTTCTAATATTATCTCTTTGTAAATTATCATTTCTTCCTACCCCTTCTCTACTTTTCCCCTACTCCAGCGTTATGGAAAATCATAGGATCACAGATTTCCAGATGGAAGAGTCTCTTATATTGTTGGGAAGGCTTTGGAGGGCAGCCTGCATGTAAAGAGTGGTGGTGAATGCTAAGAGAATCTTCAGCAGAATTTGTTAACCTTTTTTGTGCTGGGTCCCCTTTGGCAGTCCAGTAAAACCTGAGTAATAAACCCTTTTGAGAATAATGTTTTTAAGTACATAAAATTAATAAGATTACAAAGGAAACCAGTTATTTTGAAAGACATATACACACACATATATGCAATACATATGTATTATATGCACATACATAAATAACTAATATATACACATTAAGACCCCTGGTTTAGAGTAAGTTCCTTGCCTTGGAATCCTGGCTCTGATGCTCCTTACCTCTGTGACCTTGGGCATACCACTTCCCACTGATGGGCCTCTTTTGCTTCATCCAGATGATCTCTGAGGTCTAGCTCTAAATTCCAAGAATCCCTCTGAATTTTGTACGCGTAGTGATTGCGTTTGTGCTCTGCCTACAGAGGCAAGCTGGATAGATAGTACAGTGGATGGAACACTTGGAGTCAGGAAGAACTGAGTTCACATGTGTTCTCAAACACTGACTAGCTGTGTGAACCCTGAGCAAGTCTTTTAACCCCTGTCTGCCTCAGTTTACTCAGCTGTCAAATAGAAAGTAACAGCAGCTAACTTACAGAGTTGTTGTGAGGACCCAGTGAAGTAATACTTGTAAAAACACTTAGCACAGAGCCTGGTGTATAGAAAACACTTAATTAATGCTTTATTTCCTTCCTTCCAAAGTTTTGAAAAATTAAAGTGGAACATTCTGGAGTATCTTCTTATAAATACTAGTAATCCTTTTAATGTCCCTGCCCCAGTTCAGTAGAATGATGTTCCTTTGCTATGTACTGCAGAATGAAAACACAACTGATCATAGCATGTCATCAGTAAGAATGCTCCCGGGCTGACCGAGCCAGTCCTGTATGGGCCATTTGGCAAGCCCTGCTGCGAACCAGTTTCTGACCCTTTTTGGGTAGTGCTCCCATGACTGGAGTGACTTTAACAAGACATAAACATGGTCAAGTATGGGAGCAGCTGCCTGTCTTTTAAGGTTGAACCAGCCTAGACTCTGGTGGAACTGCTTTCAGGTTCAGCTCAGGTTTGGATCTGACAGCATCAGCTATTTTTAGCATGGGAGGGATCACCGGGAGAGGCTCTCAGAAGTGTGCTTTCAGCCGCAAAGCTGTGGAAAGAAAGGATCATTTATGCACTGCTGCTACTCCTAAGTCCATTTTTATGAGAGACAAAAGGCCTGTGTAAATCTCCTCTTCAAAGTTATGCAGGCAACTTGTCCCTTTTCAGAGCCCCACCACCTCCTCGGAGTCAAAGTGATGTTAATTTAGCGCTTGGTTGCCCCAGGGGGCACCAGGCTCTGAGATGCTATGATAGAGTGGAATTTAGGGTTGATCTCTCTTCTCTAGGACCCCCATTCTAAAAAGGAGACAAGGGAGACACCCCAACACATTTACTTATCTTTAGAGTGAAATGATTTGTTTCCTGGGATTTTATTTTTAGCTCTTCTGAAAGGCCAGGGATGCAAAACAAGGAACAGGAGGCAGCTTTCTGGTTATGAATTCTCTATGTGAGGGACTCCTAAGGATAAGTTAAGTCTAGTCAAAACATCCTTCCCATGAACAAATTTGTCAAGATGGTTGAAGTTTAGATAGCTCTAGACTAGATGACTTCTTCAGAGGACAAATTGGGGGGCAGGGGCTGGATTTGGATATGGAAAACTTGGTTCTGTCTAGGATTATAATCTAACAATGGAATGAACCCCAGGGGTTGTGTAGTCCAAATCCTTCATTTTACAACTAAAGCCATGGTTAAGTGACTTACTGAAGGTCAATTAATAAAATAGTTTTAAACCTACAGTGCTCTTTGCATTGCCTCCTTATCCTGAATTATTATCTGTGTGACCTTGGGAAAGTCTCTCACCCTTCCTGGGCCTCAGATTCCTCATCTGTAAAATTAAGTATTTAGGCTAGATGATCTCTGAATTCCTTTCTCACAACAAATACTAGGACATGTAACAAATTAGTCTCTGGGATGAAGAACTGGGACAAAGGCTGAAAGCAGAGGTCAGTATAATGGAGAGGCTTCAATGAAGACTGACTGTGACCTGGTGGTTGGAGGTTCCGTGGAGAGACAAACTCAGTGATAGAGTGGAAATTGGTTCAAGCATTCTGAAAAACAGTTTGGAAATATGCAGAAAAAGGTTGTTAAATTGCTCATGATCTTTGACCCAGCCAGAGATCCCATTACTGGTACCATACCAAGAAAATTATGAACAGGGAGGGAAAAACTTAAAACAATGTACATAGCAATGTTATTTAGGATAATTAAAAACTGGAAACAAAATACGTCCCCGTCAGTTAAAGAAGAGGAATGGCTGAACAAATTATGATCTCTGAACGTAATGGGATATTACTGTGTTATAAGGCTATGACAAATATGCATAATTCAAAGAAAAACGGGAAAACTTCTATGAAATAATACATGGTGAAAGTTAGAGTGTACTAACCGAAGCCGTGTGAGTTCAAGGAGTAGAAGTAGCTAAACTGGTTGAGTACAATGACTGATCTCAATATAACATTACCAAGGGACACAAGGGAGAATCCATTGCAGAATATTAACTGAAGGAATTATTTGTCGAAATTTAATTTTTGGAGGGATACTTGTAGCCAACCAGCCTTATAGAATTCTTATAAACTAGCAAAAGACACAGGTTTAAAATGGAAACTGTTCACTCTTTATTATATAAACATAAAACTAAGCAGCAGTCTGAAAGCTTGGGTTCAGAGCTTTTCAGTCACCAGTTAGAGAATAATGTAGCTGTACGTCATCATGTATTTTGCAGAATCAGCCACAATGCTTTCGTATGCTTATAAGCAGCTGAACTTTCATAACTAGACTCTTGTCCTAACAGTATATAATTGTGTGTCTCATTGACATTCCTACTGTTTCCTTACGTTAAGGAAGTGAAATTCTTCAAGGTGATAAAGCTTACCTTTTAAACTTGATGTTTTGCTTTGTCTGACAAGTTCTATCAATTCTATAGGAGCTTTCTTCCCTTGGTGCCTTTGCTCCTGCTAATATCACCTTCCCCTCTTGTCTCTACCTTTTAAAGGTCTTTTCCATGCTCAAGCCAATTCTAGTGCTGTTGCTTAGTCATTTTTCAGTCATATCTGCCTCTGTGACCCGATTTGGGGTTTTCTTGGCAAAAATACTGGAGTGGTTTGCCATTTCCTTTTCCAGTTCATTTTATAGGTGAGGAAACTGAGGAAAATAGAGTTTAGTGTCTTGCCCAGGGTTGCACAGCCTCATAAGTCCGTCTGAGGTCATATTTGAACTCAGGAGGAGGAATCTTCCAGCTACCCCTGTTCCAGGGCTACTTCCTCCAAATATCCCTCCTTGTTTAATGCTAGTCCCTTCCCCCTCCCTCTTAAGTCAGAAATCATCTTTAATTCTTCCTGCTTCATATAGTACTATCTTACCATGTGGTACCAAGTACCACACTTTACATAGTCCCAAAGACTTCAATTCTATT
>JAQQSV010000868.1:44540-89179 GCA_028646515.1 Pseudochirops corinnae | reverse complement strand
CATACATGCACATATAGGTATATATGTATGCATATGTATATATGTATACATACATATATATGTATGTGTAGGAGGGTGTGTGTGTTATAAATACATATGTGAGTGTGTGTATATGTGTGTACATGTCTACATAGACAGAGGGCACACGATCAGTTGAATAGAAAGGGATGATATCTAAAAAATAAAATTAAGAGGTGAGAGAGGAATATATTGGGAGGAGAATAGAGAAAGGGAGAGATGGAATAGGGTAAGTTATCTCATATAAAAGAGTCAAGAGAAAACTTACAATGGAGGGGAAGAGCAGTGTGGTGAAAGGGAATGGGTCAATCTTATTTTCATTGAAATTGCTTAAGGAGGGAATAACACACATACACAACTGGGTATCTTATCCTACAGGAAAGTAGCGGGGAAGGGGAAAAGAGGGGGGATGATGAAAGGGAGGGCATATTGGGGGAGAGGGTAGTTAGAAGCAAACACTTTTGAAAAGGGACAGGATCAAAGTAGAAAATAGAATAAGTGGGGAGTTGGGATAGGATGGAGGGACAGTTATTCTTTCACAATATAACTACTATGGAAACATTTTGCATAACTATACATATATAACCTATATTGAATTGCTTGTGCTCCCATTGGGGGTGGGTTAGGAGGAAACAAGGGGAAGAATCTGGAAATCAAAGTTTTAAAAACAGATGTTTTAAAATTGTCTTTTACATGCAACTGGGAAATAAGATACATAGGCACTGGAGTATAGAAATCCATTTTGCTCTACTAGAAAGTTGGGAGGGAGGGAGGAGGAAGATATGAGAGAGAGCAGATTGGGGGAAGGGGTATTCAGTAGGTTCAATATCTTGGGGTGGGGGGTAGGAGAAAGATGGGGAGAAAATTTTTAACTCAAAATCTTGTGGAAATGAATGAATGAATGTTGGAAACTAAAAATAAATAAACAGTTAAAAAATTTAAAAAAAAATTTAGGTTCCTCATTTCCTAAGCTGCTGACCAAAGTTCTTGCTATGCTCCATTGAATTAAAAATATATTGAACTCCTATGGTGTGCAAGGCTATGCAAATTAGAGAGATAATTCCATATGTGTATATATATATATAAATGTATATATACATAGATCTATATTTATACCTATATTCACTTGTAAAATCAGATAATAATACATATCGTACCTGCCTCATAATACATATTGTACCTGCCTCATAATACATATCGTACCTGCCTCATAATACATATCGTACCTGCCTCATAATACATATCGTACCTACCTCATTGCAAATGAAATGATATACAGAAAAGTCTTTATCAATCCTGGTGATTATTCTATATGAATTTTGTACAGAATAATCTTTACACAAGTGGCAGTTACTTTGAATGAGTATGAATCTTTTTGTTTTATGCCTCATTTGCTATTACTAATGAAAGAATTTTTATCCCTGTTTTGAGTGTTGCTTATTTCAAGGGCTTTTTTTTTTTTTGTGATGTTATGGTATTCATTGGAGACATTTTATTTAAGAATTGTGAAGTCAGTGTTCTGTCTACCAAACCAAACATTTTCTAAATACTGAAATGAACATATGGACTCATGAAACCAGGTATTCCTTCCAGTGTTGCAGATCAGAACTATCCATACTTCTTGAATTCTGTGACCAACTTATTCAGTGTATGATTTTAGATCAGTGAGGTCAACCTCAAATTTAAATGGGGGACACCAAAACATATACATGGATCCCTGCAGGCTACATATTTATTTAAAATGTAGTAGTATGTCTATTTTATTTTTCTAAATATTTACCAATTATATTTTAATATGATTAAGGGTTACACATAGTGTGCAGGCCTGACTGACAGGTTTGAGTCTTCTGCTTTAGATGAGAGAGAGCAAACATTTATGTAATACACATTGCAAGTTAGCAAGCATTTATTAAACACCTGATTGTGCCAGGAACTATGTTATGCACTGAAAATACAAAGAGAATTTAAGGGAAAAATCCACTACCCACTCTTAGGGAGCTCACAGTCTAATGAGATAGAAAAAAGTCTAACAGCTATATAAAATAAAACTATATAGAGGACAAAATTGGGGATAGTCTCATAGGGAAGGCGCTAAAAGTAAGGAGGACTGGGAAATGCTACTTACAAAAGATGAAACCTTAGCTAAAACTTGAAAGCCAGATAAACTAGGAGGCAGAGATGAGGGGGGAAAGAGTTCTATGAATAGTAGGCATCCCGTGAAAATTTTCTGAGTGGGGAGAACAACATTATTTGATCACAGACTATGTAGAGGAGAATAAAGTATAATAATATAAGAAAGATAGGAAATGAATAGGCTATGAAGGACCTAAAATCCAAATTTAGGATTTTCCATTTGATACTACAGGTAATGGGGGACTGATCAAGTTTATTGAATATGGAGGTCACATGATCAGACATGTTCTTAATGAAAACATGTTTGACAGCTGATTGGAGGATAAGTTGGAGTATGGAGGTATTTGAGATGTGAAGCAGGGAAACCAATCAACAGACTATTGCAATAGTCCAGGTACGTGGCAATAATGCTTGCACAAGGCTGATGACAGTGCCAGAGGAGAGAAAGGAACATAAAAGAAAGATGCTGCAAAGGTACAAGTGACTGGAATCAGCAAATTATTGTATATGGAGGAGTGAGAGAGAGTAAGGAGCTGATTATGACACGTAGGCTGTAAGCTTGGGTGAATGGGAAGATGATGGTGTTCCATCATAGGGAAGTTCATAATACTGGAAGACTTGGGAGGAAAGATAAACAGTGCTGTTTCAGATTCTGGAATTAAGATGGCTAAATGATCATTGACTGATGATGAGACATCTAATTTGGAATAAGCAATACACAACTGGAGATGAAAAACGAGAGTTCAGAAGAGAGACTAGAGCTGAAAAAATAGATATGAGAATCATCTTCATAAAGATGCTAACTGAATATATAAGAGATTGCTGAACAAAAAAGTAGGTCCAGAACACATCCTTGTAGCACATTCATAGTTAGCATATATGATATAGATGAAGAACCAGAAAAGGAGACTAAGGAGAGGTCATATGGGTAGCAGGAGAACAAGATGAGAGAAATCGCAAGAAAATCTAGATAAAAGTGTATCAAGAAGAGGATTGTCACTAGTTTAAACAGTTACAAAAAAGTTTAAGATGAAGATTAAGAAAAGGCCATTAGATTTTGAAGTTAAGACATCGTTGGCAACTTTGGAGGGAACAGTTTCAGTTGAACGGTGAGGTGGGAAGTGAAACTACAGAGTTAAGAAGAGAGTGAGGTGAAAGGCAATGGAGGCATGTTCATAGATGACATTCTGAAGGAGTTTATCACAAAAAAGAGATATAAGTGAATAGTTACTGGTGATTCGCTGATTATTATTTTCCAGATGTGGATATAGAAGCACTGAGAAATAAAATTATATACTATACTTGGATAGGATGTTTTGAACTACACAATATTAAAACTTTGAGGTTACTTCAAGATCATTTATAAATGAAGAAACAAAGAGTGAGAGCTTAAGTGGTTTGTTTAATTGCATTCTGCTTATCACTGAGATAGTTAGGAAGACAATTTGGGCCACAGAAAGACTTCTAGAGAAGGGAAAAGGACCTTAATGTACAAAATATTTATAGAAGTTTTTTTGTGTTTGTAAAAATTAGGCACTGGGAGAATGTTCATCATTAGGGGAATGGCTGAACAAGTTGTGATATATGATTGTGATGGAATACTGTTATGGTATAAGAAATCTCAGAAGGATTTCAGAAAAAAAAACCCTGGAAAAACTTAAAATGAGCAGAACCAGGAAGAAAATTATACATAGTAACAGTAATATGGTAATAATGACTAACTGGAAAAGACTTAGATATTCTGTTCAACACAGTGATCCAAGACAATTCAAAGGACTCATGATGAAAATTACTAGCCTCCTCTAGAGAAAGAATTGATTAACTCTGAGTGCAGGTTGAAGCATATCTTTTCATTTTATTTTTATTTCCTTTTCTCACAATATGGCTAATTTGTAAATATATTTGCATGGCATCACATGTATAATTGATATCAAATAACTTGCTTTCTAAGTAGGTGGTAAAGGGCTGAAGGAAGGGAGAGAACGTGGAACTCAAATTAAAAAAAATATTAAAAATAAATGAGTACAGTTGTAAAAAGAAAAGAAAGGTTCTGACTTTGGAACTGGAAGATCTAAATTTGGATCTATGTCTTTGACCTTGGACAAATCACTTTAACTCTGGGTTTCAATTTTTGAATTAGGAAGTATGAGTTGGCCTAGATGATCTCTATGGTCCCTTTCAATTCTAAATCTATCATATTTAAATCTATCTAAAATAGAAGTTTATACTTACTGTCCAGAATTCTTTTCTGTCATGGCAAAATGGCTACCTTACCAATAACACTCTAGTGACTTGAAAATTGACTTCCAAAAGTGACAGAGGCATAGTTAGGAAGTATCTTAAACCCTGACTGATGACTCTCAGTAATTGTTAGACCATAGGAGCTACAAGGGACTAAAAATACGATTACCACCCACATTTATAATTCTACTCTGAAACATGTCTACCTTTTGGAGGTAGTGGAAAGAATTATGGTCAGTGTATGTAGACAAGGAAGCTGGTATGAGCTTTGAAGTCCTAAACAAGAGATCTGAGTTTTTTATAAGACTAACTGGAAAGTGAACTCCTTCAGTCAATGAAGTGCTTTGCTGCGGGTAGTTGGTAGCTGCTATTAGAAATAGGTAATATGGTTCAAATAATTTTACATTTGTCATACAGTGAACCAAAGAGATGAACATACTGAATTCCACTCTATTTCCTTGTCTTAGTCAGCAAGCACTGAACTTCCTGCCTCTGGTCAGGACTTGAGGCTAAAATCTTTCAATCCCAACAGGAAGCCCATACTTGTGGGCTTCCTTTCTTGCCTAGAATCAGGAAGATCTGAGCATTTCACAAGGATGACTTTCCCCAAAAGTTTTCCAGCTCTAGTCCACAAACCAGAGGAGGTTCATCAAAGATAAATGAATCCATGTTGAATCTCTAACCCTCTATGGAGTTGGGCCATTTAGTCTTTGGAAGATTTTTCCTGTAGGGAATTTCCTGTAGGTCAATAGAAATAGAAGAGAACTCTCATGTGTCTGGAATGATTTAAATGCTGTTCTACTTTTAGACAGTGTAATGTACGAAAATACCTATTTCATTTCCTTATACAGTTATCCCTTCAACAATGCAGGGGTTAGGGGAATGGTTCTCCATGCCCAAATCTAGAAAGTCTGTGTAAAATGGTTTGACACTCTCTTAGTATCAGAGAAGAAGTCTCATTTTTTTTCCCTTTATATGTGATGTTTACATCTCATACATCTCAAACATCTCATGTTTTATGAGATGTTTATTGTAAAATTTGGGTTAAGTATTTGGTCATAGGCTATATGTATGTCAATGTTAAGTAAAAATTTATTTTTCTATGTCATCTGCTGACCTTTGCATGTCATCTGTGACTACTGCAAAACTCCCCCCAAAATTCCCCCAATTCCCATTTAATTTATTATGCCAACCCTCAATATATCAAAACAGGGATAAGGAAAGTTGTGATGTGGAAGGGTTAATTATTCACATCTTGGTAATTTTCTATTGGGAAAAAAACACTATTCAAGTAACTACAGATAGGAAAGACACCTATTTGACCAAGCTTGGTAGGGAACATGATTAGAGAAAGTCTTCTTAGATTTTACCTCCTTAGGTATTCAATAATTGTTTGGAAGATATTGAAAAGAATAAATACTTTTCAGATTATTTGTTTTAGTCAATTTGGATAAAAATTTCACATTGGCCAACACCAAAAAATACTCATAGAGACTCTTCACAAATCTAATACAATTTGATTAAAGAATAGGTATAGGGATAAGGACAGAGATCTAGAGAATGATTTTCCTTGTTAGGGGGAACTCTTAGAAGAGGAACATGCTTCCATTAATCTAAACTGATAACTTCTGTTGCCTTTTAAAGTCAAATTCAAATAGAAACTTAGAGCCACTAAATCAAACCCTTCAGGCCATCCCCATAGCAACTTAGAAAGTTACATGTTAACATTATCTATGTTCTATTGTATTTTTGTTTATTTTGTTAAATATTTCCTAATCGAATTTTAATATTGTTGTAGTTGACACCTCTGGGTTAGAGCCCGAGAATTTAAGTGATTTGCTGCTGCCTCATAGTCTGTTCATGTGAGAAGATCCAAGACCCCAATATGAGCTTCTGCTTTGAGCCTTCCATTTCTTGCTGGCCACCAAGTGTCCTGTGAGGAAAGGCTGCTAGGAGTTAGGCTAGGCATCTTTCATTTACCACAAAGCAACCTCTTCCATCTGTTTCACCACAACTTCCAACTCTTACTGCCAGCCCTGTCGCCCAACCAACTGGGATATAAAGAACCTCTCAAGCAAAGAAGAGTAACCCTCAGTTTAACTTCAAGCTTCCTCCGATGTTTGCATTTTGAGGAGGAGTAGCCTTGCAATAAATGATGAACATTCTGACACCAAATCATTGTAAAGCCAATCACAAGCTGCTCTCCTGAGGACAGCTGCCACAAATAACTTTAAGGACCTAACTGCATAGTATAATGAATTCTCTATTTATTCAGTAATAAACTAAAGCATAATATTCAAGAAACTAAGCATTACTTTTATGACAACATAACATAGCAACTTATTACTAAGGTGGCCACATAGTCTTAAACAAAATACATTCAGTATATCTTACAGTCATTTTTAAGGGGCAGTGGAAAATATAAACACCATCTACCTCTAAGTCACAGTAAGTTAATTATCATCAGTCAATACAGAGTATCCAAATCCTCTTTCATCTTAAGTAGAGGCTGACTTCCAAACCCCACCACTCCTCCTCCACCATGGGCTGACTGCTCCCAGTTCTTGCATGGATTCACACAACTCTTGCCTGGATTCACATGACTCTGACCTTAATTTGCACATAGGCAACTCTTTGCTCCTATTCCATATCTCAGCTCATGGAGACTACTTCACACCAAGCTCGTCACAGTTTCTGTTTCCAGGAATACAAAGTTTAACAGAACTACAACAATATCCACACACGTTACCAGCATTATTATCTCAATTTACTTTCTGTCTGAGAAATCAACACAAATCAACAGACAGCATGCTTCTGTCTGACAAAGGACACAGATCAACAGACAGAATGCTTCTATCTGACAAAGTAACAACACAGAACAATAGGAAGAACAACAGACAGAGTGCTGACATCACAAACATTCTCTATCTTAGCTCTGCCTGCTCCCAGTTCTGCTCCTGCTCTTATCTGCTCCTTCCTGTTCCGTCCTTTTTAAAGCTCCTCCCATCATGGGCTTCCATGTGATTACAATTGGCCTATTAAGGACAGAGATCTTCAAATTCACTTAGGCTTATTAAGGGCAATGCAGTGTAACTGTTTTCAATGAAAGATTTTTTGATACAATCAAAGGTGAGTCTGAAAGGCACTTGATTAGCTAAAACTCAGAAAACCAGCCCAGAAAAACAGCAAAAAGTAAAGTCATCTAGGCTTGACTTTTGTCTTTTCACAGGACTTTGATGATTCTGGAAGATAGAGGCTAAAAACTTTCCACAAATCTCCCTCATTTAAATCCAACTCATTTGCAAGTCAAGACATCACTTTGTGATGTTATTGGTCTTCTTTAAATGAAGGATAAGAAACATTTTTTTCCTGTAATTGTTTGCTTTGTAAATATTTATTGCATGTTGTTTTCCTTATTAGACTATAAGCTCCTTGAGGGCAAGTATTCTCTTCTGTCTTTTTCTGTATTCCTAATATTTAGCACAGTGTCTAGCACTTATTATGAGCTAAATGAATGTTTATTGATTGATTTATTCATTGTCCAGGGCCTAGATGTTAACATGTATCAGTGGATCTAGATCTCTAGCTACAATGCCAACTTTCTATTCACTACACATTTAGTGCATTTTTACTATGACTACAATGAAAAATAGCATGCCTCTAGTAGTTAGAGGGCCAACTATGAAGTCATGAAAGCATGGTTCAAGTCCTGATTCTAATTCATATTGGGTGTGTGGCAATGGGCTGGTCAAATTTCCACATAGGAAGTTCCTTATAATAATGAAGTCATAGATCCCAATTGACTCTCTCTACCTCCCTTTCCCCTCTGTGACTACATACATCCAAAGCACTGTGTGAGGTACTAAGGGCACAAAGCTGAGAAATGACATTATTTCTTGGCTTGATTTTTTTGTGGGGGGGCTTTTTTTTTTTTAAGCCAAGCCATAACTTCAGTGACAACATCATTAAGTGGATGGCAGGTTTTGGGAATCCTCCCATCAGTGACCCCCTGTGGCATGGAAATTGGCTCTCTGTCATGTTAATGATTTTAGCACAAGGTGCTTGCGAGGGATTAATGGTTGTCTGGAGTAGATGTCCTGGGCTGTTGGCCATAAAGGCCAGACACTGTTAATCCCCAGGAAGTGCTTTGCCAGCAGGTCAATCAGGCTATTGGAAACTAAGAATGAGAAAAAGAAAGACATCTGGATGGCTTTTATAGGCAGCAAGGAGGAGGGCAACCACTTTGTGAAAAACCTTACTGATCCCCATTGCCTAGTTAATAATGGTCTTTCCCACCCCTAGACCTCACTAACACTTTACTTAGATGTCTTTTTTTGCACTTAGTATGCATTATTTTTTTGCACAAGAATTATTCGATCATATGTCATATCTCCTACTGCATTGGATGCTTGATAAGGGCAGAAACAATGTCTTATTTAAGCCTTCTCACCCTACACTTAGAACAGTGTCCTGTACTGTAGTATTTAATAATTGTATTATATTGCATTGTATTGCCTGACACTAGACTGAAGCAAGAACTGGACTTGTGATGCATAAAAATCTTGAGTTTGAATCAGAGAGTTGCCATTTTCTATCTGTGTGACCTTAGGCAGGTCAATTTCTCTCTCTGCATCCAGTTTTTCATCTGTAAAATGAGGAAGTTGAGCTAGATGAAAGTCCCCTCCAAGATCCCTTCTCATTCTAATGTTTTGTGATTCTATGACTACATCAACAAAGCCAGAAATAGTCAGAGATGTGATATTCTTGCCCAGTGTTCTGATACAGTTTTTATCATAGTCTATCAGTTGTGACAAATGAGCTGAAGTCACTTATGGCTTCCTGAAATTAAGTATTTTTTACTTATTTTCTAAATCTAGTAAACATCAGACTTATGCTTTATACTTGAGACTCAGCTTGCAAGAAACTTTCTGAATTCATGTTCTTCTTTCATCTAAATCTATCTTTGTATCTATCATAACACAAATATTTATCACACTTAGCTTGGAGAATTTCACACATTCATAGAATATTACTGGATCATTGACTCCAAACCCCTAAGGAAACTAAAACATAGAGAAGGGAAATGATTTTGCCCAAGGTCACAGACTGATTTCTAAATCCAGGAACAGGGTGGGAAGATAGGAGCTTGGAGATCAAGAAAAAGACATTGATGTATAGACGTTTGCTTCCAGTCAGTCCAACACTTAGTTTAGTGGTCTAATGGACCAACCTATGGCACATTTCATTCATGCTGCACCTACAATTTGCTGAATACTTTCCCATTTAGAAAGGCTTCACAACTCCATAAAAATGTGATTACATAAATATTTCCATTTTTGATGGGAAAACTGAGACTTAAAAAGGTTAAATAACTTGTTCACAATTTCAAAGCTGGTATATGCCAGTGCTAGGAATCCAGTTCGAATCTTCAGGCTCTGGGTTTGGCATTCTTTTGAATATACCAGTAGTTCCATTCATCTCCTGGTCTTGTTGACTTTCAAGTCCCAACTAAAACCCCACCTTCTACAGGAAACCTTTCCCAACTCCTCTTTAAAAAAAAATAAAAACCTATATAGCACCTCCTATGAGCCAAGTACTTTTTACAAATATATCTCATTTGATACTCATCACAATCCTGTGAGGTGCTTGCTGTTATTATTCTCATTTTATAGTTAAGGGAAGTTGAGGCAAATAAATTAAATGACTTGCTGTGGGTCACATAGCTAGTGAGTGTCTGTGGTAGAATTTGAACTCAGGTCTTTCTGATGCTGGCCCAGTGCCGTACCCACTGTGCTGCTTTCCTAATCTCTCTTAACATTCATTCTTTCCCTCTCTTATTTATTTCCAATTTATTTTGTGCATAGATATTGTACACATAGCCATTTGCATGTTGTCTCCACCAGTAGACTGTGAGCTCTTTTATATCTCCAGTATTGTACACAGTACCTAGAACACAATGTATGATTAATAACTCACTGACTAACTGCGAGTTCCCTTTCATCATCACTTCTACCCTTCTTCAATAACTATCACTCAGCCTAGCACATTACTAAGCAGAGATGGGAGTGCTTGACTTATAAGCACTAGATTTATTTCTATTAAAAATAGCTCACCTCATGTCACTTTAAAACTGAGAAAATGTTTTCCTCTTAATAGTGTAACTATCATTATCCTAATTTTACATATAAAGAAACAGAAGCTTAAGAGAGTTCTGGGACTTGCCCAAGATCACATAGATAGTATCTATCTGTCCACCTCTCTCTTTCTCTCAACATGATTCAAGCCAAGATTTCCTGCAAACGCCCCTCCCCATGTAATCTACTTTTCCAGTATACTCTAGTGCTGTAAATGACCATTTAAGTCACAAATGATCATTGGATTATCTTTTTTTCCTGTTGTAAATCAATAAAAATTATATCTTTTTCCCTCCACTGGCCGCTCAATGCTCCCATCACTTAGTACTTACACTGTCCTTGGTGCTCAACAATACTAAGTGTTTTTTGGAAAGACAGGAAAGAAGTCAAAAAAGAAAATGAAGGTGTACCGCCAACACTATATTCACAGCACCTACAGCAGCTATAAATATGGCAGCATAATTCTGAATCACAAAATATAACGGACTCTCCACATGGAAGACAGAACAAAAACATTTATTCAAATACCAGAAAACTAGATCCCAACACTAGAAATCCAAATCCATCATAGCAACAAAAAAATCTATACACAATCACACTGTCTGGGGCACCATCATCTCCAAGCCTTCCCCTGCTAGGGCCTTGTTACTCACAGCTTGATGCATGCTTCCTCTCTCTCCCTCAGTTCTAATTGCTTTGACTTACTTCCTGTGGTCTCTCCTCCACCCTTCCTGTTCCACTCATTCAGCAAGCTCCTCCTACCACAAGTTTCATGTGACTCAAACTCATGCGACTTAGGCTTCCATGTGACTTAAGCAGGTTACATTGGCCTATTCATGGATGGGAAAGATCTTCCCATTCCCATTACTATTACAGAAGGAAACTCCAGTTAGCCATAATAACCTGCTCCTACTCTTCCTATTCTGGATACATCAGAATTCCTAACCCTAATACTCATTCTATTCTGGCTTCTCATTCACCTTGGAACTCCATTCCTATTCCTTACCTCTCTGACCCCAACTATACTATTACTCCTCTCACATTGTGCTTTCCACTTGTGTAGACACATATATCCCCAAAGATGTTGGCTTACATGAATCTAAATCTCAAGTAAAGGGAGCCTCTCTCTATAGTTTGGAACTAGAGGAGTTCTCAGAACCATTTTTCTATTGCCAAATAATAGGGAAAGAACAAGTTTCCATCACAGTTGATGGGGCTACAATGAGTAGACATGATTTCCAGGTATTTTCAAGTTGGAATGATGAATGCACTTTCCCATTAAAAATATTTTATATGATAGTTAGGATTTCCTACTTCTATGACTGTTGTGTAGTACAGTGCAAACAGTGCTGGATTTGAAATCAGACAACCTGACTTCAAATCTTGGGTCATACACTGTAACCTTGATTGAGTTACTTAAGCTCTCTGGTCTCAGTTTCACTATCCATAAATGAGGCTGTTGTACTAGATAACTTCTAAGGACCATTCCAGTTCTAAATCTATGATCACATGAGAAATAATGATAGTTTACTTTTATATAGTACTGTATGATTTGCTCTAGTTTTCGAGCAGCTCTAAATATATTATTTTATTTGATCTTGATAACAACCATGCAAAGAATTTATTTATAGGTATTATTATTATTATTATTAAAACACAAAATAGATAAAGAAACCAAGATTCAAAATAATTATTGGTTCTGGTGACAGAGCTGGGAAATTCCAGAGTCAGGTTTCAAAGCCAGTGATAAGAACCACTGCTCATAACCTGAATTCAGGTCAAAAAAGGCTTTATTCAAGAATATGTATTGTGGAGAAATTCAGAAAGAAGAATTTCCCTGAACTGAGCACTCAGAGAGTTTTTAAATGTTAAGGAAAATAACATATTTTTTTTCCCTCTGTCTCTTTTCATACTTTCAAATGGAACAGGGCAAAGTGTGCTTCTCTGTTGTACTGTCAGGTGAGTCCAAACTCAGAGAAGTGTCTTTGTGAGCTAATTTTGTGTGAAGTCAAGGCTGGTTCATTTCAGGAAAAGGGAGATACAAGGACCCTCTCCTTGCCTCCTAAAAGTTCAATAGGATAAATATAGAGGCTCGAACTAGGCAACCAAAAAATAAATCATCTTCCTTGTACAAGATGGGGGAGGTATGATTAGACAATAGCTTGTATGATAAGATCTAGGGATTTTAGTGGACTTTTGTGGAAGCAAAAATAAGTTAATGCAACATTGAGTTATGTGAGAAGAATAACTTGTTGTAATCAGAAGGTGAAAATCCAGTTTTACTCTGCTTTCATCAGAACTCATTTATAACACTGTATGAAGTTTGGAGTACTCCAGTTTAGGAATAGTTTCAGTAACCTGTAAAATATTACAGAGATAAACTAAGATGGAAAAGGGCCATGACCTAATGATATAAGAGAATCAATTGAAGAAACTGAGGGTGTTTAATCTGAGAAAAAGATAAAAACCTGGGGTGGTATTGGTATTGATAGCTTTGTTCAACTATTTGAAGGTCTGTCATGTAAAAATTGAAAAAAAAGTACCTTGCTCTGATAGGTCCTAGAGAAAAGAAGCCAGCTTGGGGAATAATAGACTGAAACCTATGTAGAAATACATTGGTCAAATGTGTCTTGGTGGCAAAAGCCATTGAGTATGTAAAGGGTCCTTGATCTTGTCTTTCAGTGTTCCTGGACAATTTATCATAAAAAACCATTGTTGCCCACCTGTAATTATGTCCTTTGTAGTATCTTTTTCTTTCTTTTTTGAAAAACAAATGTTTATCTCATTAAATATTTCCCAATTACATGTAAAAATTTTAAAAATCATTATTAAAATTGACCTTCAAATTCTCTCCTTCCTTCCTGCCCCTCACCTTATTCCTTGAGAAGGCAAGCAATTTGATATAAATTATACATGTGAAGTCATGCAAAGCATATTTACATATTAACCAATGTTGAAAAAGAAAACAAACAAAAAATATAAAACAAGAAAAAGTTTTTTTTTAAAAGTATGCTTTAGTATACATTCAGAGTATGTCAGTTCTCTCTGAGGGAGGATAGCATTGTGGGTCCATTGCAATTATCTTATATAATTGTCTTGATCAGAGCAGATAAATATTTACAATTAATAATTCCTATAATGCTGCTGTTACTGTGTTCAATGTTCTCTTGATTCTGCTCATTTCACTTTTCATGAGTTGATGTAAGTTTTTCTAGTTTATATGAAGCCATCCTGTTTATTATTTCTTATATCACAGCATTATTCTATCACAATAAGTTGATCAACCATTCTGTATTTTTAGATTTTTTTCATTCTTTTGAGTTTGATTTCTCATATGGTCATTATCTTATTTTTGCCCAATTCTATTTTTAAAAGAAATTATTTTCTTCAGTGAGGTTTTGTACTTCTATTGACATTTGACCAATTCTGTTTTTTAAGGTATTATTTTCTTCAATATTTTTTGTGCCTCTTTTATCAAATTGTTCACTCTTTTCATAATTGTCTTCCTTCACTCTCATTTCTTTACCTAATTTTCCTCTATTACTTTTATTTGATTTCGAAATTATTTTTAATTTCTAGGAATTCTTCTTGAGATTGTTTCCAGTTCACTTTTTTTCTTTGAGACTTTTCTTATGGCTATTTCAGCTTTGTCTTCTGAGTTTGTGTCTTGATCTTCCTTTTCATTATAGTAGCTTTTAGGGTCATTTTTTTTTTTTGGCTCACTTTCCCCTCTATTTTAGTTTTTGACTTTATTTTAATGTTGGTCTTTTCCCTTTGTATGTGCAGGGAGCAATGTCTCAAACTTCAGGCTCTTTCACACTGCTATTTTCCAAGCTAGTTCTGGAGGGTTGAAAGTTTTCAGTGCTTCCAAGGTGATCTGGAGAGAGGTGAAGTCAGTGCTCTCCTGACATACAACGTGGTCCTTACTCAGGAAGAGCTCTTGATCCCATAGAACCACAATCTTTTACTTCTCCTTATGGTTTCTGCTCCCTTGGAACTAAAAAGACATTACTGTTCCTCAGGATCTTTGATCCTTAATGTGCAAAACCTATGCCACCTCCCTTGTGACTAAAAGCAATCTTCTCTGCCTTTGAACAATGGTAGACAATGGTGTTGCCAAACAGTATCTGGTCCCACATTTCAGTACTAGCAGAGGGGTCCTCTGTAATCTCTTTCTGATGAGTTGTCAGATTTCCTTACTATTTCTGGCTTGAGAGGTCCCAAGGCTGCTGCTGCTTCTACTTTTGTCACCATCTCTTCTCACCACTGGTGTTTAATCTATTTGAGTTTCTGGTCAGCCTCCATCCCCAAGTCACAAATCTCTCTTTCCAACTTCCTACATTGACTTGGGCTGGAAGAGTATCTCATTCTGACATTTCATTGGCTCTGCCACTCTAGAATGAGATCAAAGGTAAAGATGTTTGAAGGAGAATATTGGGAGAACTCAGCTGAGTTCTCTGCCACTTTGACTCCACCCTCAGAAGTCCATATCATCTTTAATGTTTGTTTTCAATTCCTCCCATTTATCTAAGTTCCTTCCATATGTCCTCTCTCTCAAGTGAAACTCTTGAGAAAGAAAAGGAAGACCATAATCACTCTGTGCTATCTCTATGTTCTCTTCCATTTATAAGAAGATGTCATCCACCTATTTCTCTACCCCACATCTGTTTTCTTTGAAGCAAAGATGAGGAGTTACCATATAGTTAATGTATTCACAGATTAAAAAATAAACAACATCTTTGCATTTTTATTTTCATTTTTTCCCATGTGCTAAAATAGATATGTTTTAGCCCATTGTGAAGGAACAATGTTCTGCTAAACTGCAGCTCTTAACTACCTTCCCCAACTTTAGAGAGGCATGAGCTAAATTCACTCTAGGAGAAGTAGCATAGAATGATGTACTGCAAGAGCAGATCAGTGAAGTTAAATAGCTTTCAAGCTCTTTCTGAGTCAAGTTTTCCAGTGTGGCTTTATCCCCTTGCTCTAAATTAATTATTAGAATGCCAGGCCCTCCAAGATTCAAAGTTGGGGCAAAATATATTCAAAACCATATAAATTTGTCTTGTATTATCTGTGCCATGGCCACCCTCATCCAATGTACTAAGAAAAAAAAATATTCCCTGTAGTTGCTCCAGATTGTAGAAAAGGATAACAATTTTTTCAAATGAATTTAGTCACTTTGTATTTGAGAATTCTGTATTCATCTGTCCTTTAAAACAGATTCAAGTAGAAATGGGGCCACTAAACCATACATAAGAATTTCTTCCGGCACTGTCTTGACTTAGAAAACTGCAAGTTAGCATTATCTATTTTTATTTTATTAAAAAAAATATTTCCCAATTCTATTTTTGATCTCATTTGGGCTATCCTCAGAAGTGTTGTGGGTTGACAGTAGGCTATGTTCTTGACACCTCTCCTGTAGAGGATATAAGCTCAAACTCTACCAGTATAAATCAGTGAGTCAGGACACTGACCTTATACAACCCTGTATATGGCTTAGAAGATGGGTTTGAAGTCAGGAAGACTTGGCTTCTTAAACTCCTTTGACATTGTCCAGATGTGTTATCCTGGAGCAAATCACAACTTTTTTTTTGAGGGGAGAAGGCAAGACAATTGGGGTTAAGTGACTTGCCCAAAGTCACACAGATAGTAAGTGTCAAGTGTCTGAGGTCAAATTTGAACTCAGGTCCTCCTGACGTCAGGGCTGATACTCTATTCTCTGTGCCACATAGCTACACCTATAACTTCTTCTCCACCCCACCCAACTTCTTAAAACCTCATTTTCTTCATTTTTAAAATGGGGATGATAATGCCTGAACTATATACCTCGCAAGGATCAGATAATTTATGTATGTAACACTTTGCAAACTTAAAGGATTAAATCACAATCTATTGTTTCTGTTGTCAGTAAAGTCAATATGTTAGAATAGAAAGATGAGATTGGACATCAAATCAGATGCGCTGTATCAACCACTCAATTATTTTCATGTGATCATCATCATCATCATCATCATCATCTTCAGCAGCAACACCATCATCACCATCATCATCTCTAACATTTATATAGTATTTGAGGGTTGCAAAATACTTTATATGCATTTTCTCACTGTGGTGTAATAGGGGCTAATATTATTCCCATCTTACCAAAAAGAAGCTAAGAGGGGTTAAGTGATATGTCAGAGGTCACACAATCACTAAAAGTAAGAATCAGAATTTGAACTCAGGTTTTTCTCACCCAGACTCTATTGTGCTCTACTCTGCTAAATTGCTTCCAAGTTGCTTAATCTCTTAGAACCTCAACTTCCTCACCTGCAAAATGAGATTAACAATGCTTCCCATGGCTATCGCCCAGGGTTATTGTGAGAACCCATCATAATAGTTAAAATTTTCGCATTCATTTAAAGATGGAAAAAAAAATATTAGACACTATTCCATTTGAACCTTATGACAAATCCACAATTTTGATGTTACACCTATTATTTCCATTTTATTAATGAGAAAATGAAGGTGTATTTTCCACAGATGAGTCACTTGATGTAGGTTATATAGCTAGTAAGTACCAGAGGCAAAATTTAAGTTGAAGTCTTTTGTTCAGTCATGTCCAATGCTTCGTGATCCCATTTGGATTTTTTTTGGCAAAGATATTGGAATGGTTTGCCATTTTTTTCTCCAGCTCATTTTACAGATGAGGAAATGGAGGAAAACAATGTTAAGTGGTTTACCCAGGATCACACAGCTTGTAAGTGCTTAAGACCAGATTTGATTTCAGGAAGATCTTCCTGAAGGCTTCTTTAGGTCTTCTTGACTCCAGGTCCTGTGCTCTACTCACTGAAGCACCTAGCTACCTAGAGTTTAACTTAAACCCAAGTCTACCTTACTCCAAATCCAACGGTTTATTCACTCAGTCATATTACCTCCTTCAAATCAAGAGATGATGTGTATGCAACTTTGGGAGTTGCTGCAGTAGGCACATAATTTGATGAGGCAGTTTAAAAGTCCTAAGTTTTTAGTAATTCTGTCTCTGGAAATTTATCTATGAATTTACAAATGAATAATGATTATGAATCAGTTAGAAAGAAAAAAAAAGCATGCTAGCAAGGGTCCCTCTTCCCTATATGGCTCCCAGAGTAGACCTGTGCCATAAAGTCCCCTTTTTATTTTTTAGGCTTTTTATTTTGTCCTATTCTTTTCTTAAATCATGCTTTGTTTCCTAGCCATAGGAGGTGAGCAAAAAGCTCCAAGTCCTAGAAATCTTACTAAGTCTAGTTCATTCTTAGTGCCTCCAGAAAAGCTATAACATTAAAAAAGTAGTTTGTTAGAACAGATTTATAAGTGAAGAATAATAACAATAACTTTCATTTAATGAAGCTTTATAGTTTTCAAATTGCTTTGTGTTTGTTATCTCATATGACACAACAGCTTTGTGAGTTAAATTGTTATGCAAATTTTTAGAGAGAAGGTAACTGTAATCTTAGGGAGGTAATGTGATATGTCCAATTGCTTCCTTGAGATGGAGGAAATAAACCTCTACTATGTGCTAGGTACTGTGTTAAATGCTTTACAAATATCATTCCATTTGATCCTTACTTCAACGTGTTAGGCAGTGGTAGGCAAACAGAAGTTAACTGACTTCCTCAGGTTCACATGGCTGGTAAGTGTCTGAGGCTGGATATGAACTCAGGTCCTATCATTTATATCCACTGTGCCATCTAGCTTCCTCTTGCAGAAGCAGTTTTTCTAGAAGAGAAGGTGAGAGGAAGAAATTAAGATAGAGGTTGAGGGAGGTGAGAATAGAGGAAAAGAGGGAGAGAAAAAGAGAGAGAGAGTGAGTGAATAAGAGAGAGAGAGACAGAGAGAGAGAGAGAAAGAGAGAGAGAGAGAGAGAGAGAGAGAGAGAGAGAGAGAGAGAGAGAGAGAGAGAGAGAGAAATAATAAAAACTTCTACAGAACAACAAAATTCAGCTCCCAGTCTTTTGAAAAAAGAAACCAACAAGCATGTTTATCATATTCTATCCTATTTCCACTACTGATAACATGACAGAGATGATTTCTAGGCTGTCACTGTTCCTAAGACCATTTGATAGATCAAAGTAATCATGCATTGCCTCTTAAAGTAATTTTCAAGAAAATAATCAAATATCTATCTAGAATTATTGAATCAAAAGAGCTAATATATGTGAAAAAATATCTGAAAAGAGTAAAAATGGGTCATAAAACACAAGGGGTATGATGGCAATTAGAAGTATGATTTAATGAAGGACAAATAAGAAGAGAATAATCTATTTTGAAAGTAGATGGGAGTCTGTCACGTTCTTAAAGGTCTCAGTATAAAATGTCATTGGTTTGTTTGGTAATCTGTTCTGTTGGTAGAGCAATGTAACTTCTCTGTCTATCAAAAGTTCATAGATCTTTCAGGACTCAGTTCAAATGCCTTCTCTATGAAGCTACACCTGATTCTATTCTCTCTACCAACCGCTGAACATTATCATCTAATTGCTAAACAAATTTTGGCAAAATAATGTAATATAATTACTATGTTATAAAGAATAATGACCCTAATGACTGCAGAGAAGTATGGAAAGAGTTATATAAACTGATGCAAAGCGAAGTACTGAAAGTCAAAACATATGAATGATGACTACAACAATGTAAATGGAAAGAGTAATCACAGAAACAACAAAGTGAAAGCTGCATAAGAACAAGCATAAGGGAAATGAGATATATAAGAGCTATGAGAAGACCCCTCTCCTCTGCTTAGGTAGGAGGTCCATCAGTTTGGAAAATTATACATATTCTCAGATTTCCTTGAAGCATTGATCAGTTGTATCAATCCTACTCCTCTTCTTCCTCTATTTTTTTAAATTTTTAAATAAAAAATAACACATTATTTATTATATGTCTCCCCTGGAGGAGTGATAAAGAAGAATACTGGGAGAAATCCTGATGATATAAGAAAGGAAAAACATAAATAACAACTAATTTTAAAGGTAAATAAGTGACAGATGGCTAAAAAAATGGTCTTTTTGTCTGCAGATTTGATATACTTTGTTTCTAGTTCTCATATATCAGGTTTCATTTTGTACAAAAGAAATTTACATATGTGTTAATTGACTGTACATATTATGTGTGTATGATAAAATGACTTGCTTGGGTTGTGCATGCATATACACACACATTATATCATATATTCCTTGAGAACTGGTACTAACCTTACATCCCGTTAGGTCTAGAACAGGACATAAAGCAGGTGCAAAATAAATGCTTGATAAACAGAATTGAGTAAACTTGAATTGCTGACAAGAACCTGTGGGGTAGAGAGGCAAGTAGTGCAAGGCAAAAAAGCAGTTTGTGTCAAATGACAGAAGAAAAAAGAGTTGAAGTAATATTCCCCCAAAGTATTTTGGTTAAAGCAGATATTGATTGAATTCAATAAACCAGTTAAGAAAACACTTAGCATCTATTATATTGAAGACATGAATGGTACCTCCTTTTTACATCTGGTAGAATTCCTTTCCCCACCTCAAGGTCAAGAATTATTCCCCCCCCAAGCAAAATGTATTGTATATAATAGGTGCCTTATAAATACCTGTATAATTGAAAGGAACTGAAAATTACATTGGAATTCCTGTTACTTAGAAGTCTTTCACATTTGATGAGTTTCACATAATAATAAGAGATTTTTCTATGTATTACATATTGTGACATGGAAACCAGATCAGAGGTATCTAGTCAACAATGGGATATAGTACATCATAACAAAACTTAAAAAAAAGAGGAGTGAGTATTCTGTCTTTTCAAGGTCCAAAAAAAGAGACATAATGGCATTCTTCAGCCATCAATGAGACACACTGAATTTCCAAAATATTGAAAATTTGGATCCAATGAGAAATTTTTTCAGAGTCTTGTGACAGCAGGAAGAGAAATGATTTTTGCAACTTTCACTCATGAGTTTTTCCAGCCAAAGACTGTGTTATTTTAAGTGTAAACCAATGACCAGATTAATTGCAGCATCCTCTAGAAGTGTGTGAAGCCAAAAGGAAACAAATCCAATGTGCCAACAACCAACTAAGTCATTGGCAGACATTAGTGAAGACTGAGAGCAATTCAGTTGGGCATTCTAATAATGGAAAATCTACCAGAAACATTCGCAGGAATGCTTAGGAATGTATACAATGAACTAGGTAATTGATATCTAATAAATTGTATTTGAGAGTCACTATCTTTCAGTGCATTATCACTGTGGAAATCAGGAAAACCTGGGTTTAAGTTCTGCCTCTGGCATGTGGTGTTTGTGTGATCCTGGGCAAATCATTTAACCTGCAAATGCCCTGAGAAACTCTCTAAATCTATACGTGGATAATGTATTAGTATACCTCAGTGCAGGGAATTTCTATAGTTTTAGTTACTCATATCAATGAAACAAGATATTCTAGTCCTAGTTCTTACATCTAACTTGAGCTTCCTGATTTGAGGTAAGTGACTTAAAATCTGAACCTCCCTTTTCAGAGAACTGGGTTCTATTATCCCAAGATTTAATTGTTTCAAATGATTTTTATAAACTATGGCACTTTGAAAATTTGTGTTATACAAATATGTTGTTGTTATTATTATTATTATTATTATTATTATTATTATTTATCATCACCACCATCATCATCTTACATTGAAATTCAGTTACAAGTAGTCCTGGGACAGGTTGCTGTAATTACTACCATTCTTTTATTGTTTCAATCTTGACGGACTATTATGTAGGTGATTAAAATGGTTATTTTAATTGAGTAAAAGTTCTGTCTTTAAACTCATCTCTTGTAGACTAACTCAAAGTATTATTGGGAAAACCCCCATAGTAGATAGGAAGAAAAAGATGGCAGATAGTTCATCTTGTTCTTAGAGGCCTTTTATTTGTAGAATACCTTTCATTTATTTTGTACATGCTATCTCCCCAGGTAAAATGTAAGGTCCTTAGGAGTAAGGACTCCTTCATTTTTGTTGTTATATCCCCAGTGCAGTACCTGACATAGAGTAGAAGTTGAAGAAATGCTTATTGATTGATTAGTATCTTCCACTAGGATTCCGCATTTAAAAAAAAAAATCAATTCCATGTAAATATGTGAATAAACATATTTGGTATCACAATTTCTATTAAAATATTTTTAAATTTGGGAGCAGTGTTTTATCCAGTTATGTGTTATAGTCTTGTCTGAGGATGTTTTGGTTCCAATGCCGATTATTTGCTGAAATCTAGGGGGCATTTTGGGTTTGTATTTTAATATGAGAGTTTATCATTGTTAATGAAAGATAATAGAATTTTTGCTATATTTGTACCTTTTTAGGTAGTTATGGGTTGCTAAATATTGACTATCTGTAGTGATATTTTATACTTTTCCCCATTTCCTTATAAAAATCTACATTTATCAATGATTCCATGCTCCCCAGAGAGGACCTTCTTATAATTTCTGGTAGCAGTGACTTATTGTTTTATGGTCCTCATGAACCCTTCTGGTTTTGAAAGCAAATGGTCTGACTCAACCATTTACTTACTACTTTTTTGTTGACATATTGCTGGTTGAGCTCATGTGACTATTTCTTTTTTCTTCCACTCTTGCAGCTTGGTTCAAGGGTTCCATCCAAAAGTAAACCAAAATTCATTACACTAAGCAAGCACAAAGGTATGTGATGTCAGAATCTTCTTTGGCTCTTCTGTTAATTCCAGAAGTATTTATACAAACTGATCATGCCACCCAATAACATGCATCAATACTCTTCCTCATTTTGAATGACTTTTAGTTTTTCTATAGCTACCTCGAGGTGGCAGGTTCACTAAGGTTGAATCCATCTTTGTTTGTAGCTGGATAGTTTGGTGCATAAAGTGCTGAACTTGGAGTCAGAAAGACCTAAGTTCAAATCTAGTCTCAGACTCTTATTACCAGTTTTGTGATTCTGGTTAAACTATTTAACCTCTCTGCCTTAATTTCCTCATCTGTAAAAGTGGGGATAATAATAGGACCTTTATCCTAGAATTGTTGTGAGGTTAAAAATAGATAATACTTGCAAAATGTCTTGCAAGCCTTAAAGTACTACATAAATACTACTAATTGTCTTATCATTTTCATTATTATCTACTGAATTCATTATAATATTCCAGAAGCATATATGAAGATTGGTTTTTTAAAGGTGTTAATTATTTGATATATGCTCTTCCCAATTAACTTTAGGATGTCTTAAATTTCCTGACATAGCTTCATTCCTGATAACTTTATGCTGAATGGATAATTCCTAGAAAAGACAACATTATTTACAAATCTTTCATTTATCCATTGATTCCATTTAACCTCCAAAATAAAACATAAAGATTTTCGTTCCATTTCCCCTTGATATTCCTCAAGAATTTTGCATGTATTCAGTCCAAATCATATTATATCATTAGGGAAAGATCGCATGAGATGAAGATATGTTACTTTGTGCTATTATTAACAGTATAATTATTATGAATATTTTTCCATATTTTTACAAGATCACATATGGAGATCTGGAAAAGACTTCAGAGTTCATCTAGTAAAAGCCTTCAATTTGTCAAGGAGGAACTAAGGTCACGTAGGTAGGGGCAGAGGCAGAATTCAATTATTATCTTTATCTATCAATTAGTATCCTAGGTTTGCAATCAACAAGGTTCAGATAGGAATTATCCTAGGACAATTGGCTAACCAAGTATTATTCCTTCATAGTTAACATTCTATGGATTGTTGTACAGGCAGATAAAATGACTCCTTTTTTAGTAGAATGAAAGTGTGAGAAGGCAAGCTCATTCTTTGTAGATAAAACAGAAACCATCCTTACGTAAAGTTTGAGTTGCAAAAGGACAATGGCATGGGGTAATATGAAACTAATTTTGTTATTGTAATCTCCTCAGCCAAGTCTTTATACCTTGACATCTTCTTGTTAATTACAGCTTAAAAGTGTCCAGTATCTATTAAATGTATTGTTTAGCATCTATTAAATGCATTTTTATTATTGCCTTATAAAGGTCATTTCTAGATAATTGTAGACAAACATTTGATCTATGTTTATGTTCTAGTTGACTGAGTTATGTCCAGTTAATGCCAAGTTGATTAAGTTCTCCAGAATATTTTTAGGTCTGTATTTGTAGTTTGGGAATGTGTTGTGTCAGTTCATGAAAATTAGTGAGTTCCTGGGTATAGCTCTAACTAACCAGTCATGTCTTGCTATGTGTCTGGAAACTTCTAAACTTTTACAGCCTTCAGTGGTATCATATGTAAGCTATACCTTTTCTTTGTGTAAACTTTGTTGATCCCTAAATCCAGGATCCTTAAAGATAACCCTTCCAGAATTTCTAGTGGCCATGATCTGACTCTGAATTGCCAATCCAAACTCCTCCATTTCCATAAATAAGTCAATATCATTAGTTTGTTTCATGCTTGTTTGTTGACATATCTATTGTTGACTGAGTATACACGTAACTTACTCATCAAGGGCCATTCAATTGCAATATTGGATCTTCATTGTTTCATAGGCTCTGTCTGAATGTACACCTGTTTTGGTTACATTTAACAAATCAAATGACATATACTTGTTATCTGTCATTACTATTGCTTGGTGAAGTGGTGCATACTTATTCCACAAGTATTTCTGTAACTTTTGACCTCCTCAGCTTGTTCTCTATGAATATCAAACAATCTTTTCCCTCCTTTTTGACATGGAAGTGTTAATTTATACAGAACTGCTTCAGGGTAGTATAACCCTATGTTTGCTCAACATTCTATGTGTTTTTATTATGATGGAAATTTTATCATCCATTTTGCAATTCCAGAGGTATACATAAGATCAATATTACATAGTTGTTCATTGTATTAAACATGTTTTCATCAAATTGATTTCCCTAAAGTGCAGGTCTGACCACATCCTCTCCCTCTATTTAGCAAACTCCATTGACTCCCTGTAACCTTCTTGATCAAATATAAAATCCTCTATTTGGCTTTCAAAGCCCTTCATAACCTCCCTATCTTTCCAGTTTAACACCATATTCAACACTATTTGTTGTGATCTAGTGACAATGGCCTCCTTGCTGCTTCTCAGATATGCCACTTCATCTCCCAAATTTGAGCATTTTTACTGGTTGTCCTCCATGACTGAAACTCTTTTTCTCATCTCCATTTCCTAGCTTTCCTGTCTTCCTTCAAATTTCTAATAAAGCCCCATCCCCTACAAAAAGCCTTTCCCAGTCCTTATTGATCTTAGTGTCTTCCTTCTGAGACTATCCCTAACTTATTGTCCCCAATATCATAGTGCAGTTTAAAGTTATCATCACTGAAACATTAAGGACACCATATATATCTTGTCTTTACATAGTTGTTTGTATGCTGTCTCCTCCATTAGACTTTTTACACTTTGAGATCAGGGAATGCATACATACATACATACATACATACATACATACATCATACACACACACATTCATTCTTTGTATCACCTGAACTATGGCACATTTCCTGGTACATAATAAATGTAAAATATGCTAGCTGATTTGCTTCCTCTTATTGTTGCTACCAATATGTTCATAATTATCTCATTATCTCAGATTATTATTTAATAATCTTTTGTAAAGAAATTCTATGTAAATGACTTTAAGCCCCGTCACTATCCTTCCCTTCCTTTATGGTCAATGTTCTGAGGATTATTGCATAATTTAATAAAATAAACATATTTTCATTGAATAAAAGCAGATGTTGTAGGCACATCCTTTCAAGGCTCACTGAAAGCATCCTCAAAACAATTTAAGAAGCAGGCAAGACAACAGGCATCCTCTTCCTTCATAAATTTGATCTCAGTCAGACATCTCTATACTTTGAAAACTTTTTGTTCCATGTGGCTTGGAGATTGAGTACTTGGTAAAAGTGACATCCTTGAAAAAACAACAACTCTTTTCTTCCATTTTTATGAATCAAGGTTATGTTTAGGGTATTGTGTGCAGCAGTTCAGTCTCTGACAATGGTTCAGTCTCAGTACAATGTATTGTTTGAATTCTCCAAGATAGTTTGAGGTCTGCTTTTATAATTTGGTTATCATTTTACACATGAGAAAAAAAATGAGACAAAAATTCTTCTGACTTATCCAAGGTTTTGAGGCTCCTTCTTCAGATTCTTCAAGTGTCATCTTCCACATGTCATGTTAATAAGCATTTATTAAGTGACAACTTTGTTCCGGGCATTGTGCTGAATGACAAAAGATGGTATGCCCTTAGTTAACAGTCTAATGCAGTACACATCAGGATAAATAGGATAAATAAGAGATTATTTCTGGGAAAAGCAGCATCATTAAGGAGGCCTGGGAAAAATTTCTTCTCAAATGTGAAATTTTATCTGAGACTTGGAGGAAGTCTGGGAAGCCACGAGGCAGAGATAAGGAGGAGGAGGATTACCTCTTATCAATTTTACATATATTTTAAATATGCCTATTTAATTGTATTTGGTTTCCCCATCACAGTTTAAACTTCTGAAGAGATGGACAGGTTTACTCTATTCTTTGGGTTCCCAATATCTAGTACCACCTAGTAACTGGCATATACAATATCTAATAAATATGTTTAATAAATGTTTAATAAATGATTAACTGATTACCTACCCTTAAAAAAGTAGTAGATAGTAGTGCACCAGTGCTTTTTTTTTCTTTCCCTCTCATATTAAACGTTTAATCCTTAAGATAATCACATTTAAACAATGGTTGACAATGGTTTCCTGATCTCTAAGAACATTAACCAAAGAAATAGTTCTTATTTGCCTCTTCCCGATTCTAATCACTAAGGACTGCCTGATGAGATCACTCTCATTAGGAAAAATCCAGACAGATATTTTGCTAAAATATACTTGCATTATCCTATCTTTCATAATTCAATATCAGTACTGCCTGAATGTTCAGTCATACATATTTTTCATTTGGTTTAGAGTGACCTTCTTTCTCTTTTTCTGAGCAACACAAGAACAAGCCATTCCCTTCCTTCTTTTCAACTACAGCAAAAGAAAACAAGAAGAAGAAATCCTTGAGTTCTTCAGATGTATCTTTTTAAAAAATCCTTATTTTTGTCTAAATTCAAAGTATGGGCAAAAATTATGACTCTTTTTGCTTAAAGTAAATGAGTGAAGAATAAATGCAAGAAAATGCACTCAGTAAGCACTTACTGTATGCTGGGCCCTATGCTAATTTCTGGGAATATAATTGCAAAAGTGAGATAATTCATGTCCTCAAGAATCTCACATTTCAAAGTAGAGGGCTCACTGGGGCCATGTTGCTTAGGGATGGGAAGTCCTGGTCTGAGTGAAAATAATTTTACATTGATGTATAGGGTAACTAATCAACATGCCTTTTCCAGAAGCAATAGGAATAATTAGTTGATAATTGTGCTCAGAATAAATCAGGAATGGAGTGAGAGATATATATGCTTATAGTTCAGTGTGTACCCCAAGATATGCACAATAATAATAATAAAAACAATTTTAACAACAGTAATAATAGCTAACACATATAGCATAATAAAGTTTGCAAACTATTCTAAATATATTATCTTATTTTATCCTGACAACAATCCTGAGAAGTAGATGCTATTGCTGTTCCCATTTTAATGATACAGAAATTGAGGCCAATACAGACCAATTGAGGTTAAATGACTTACAAAGGGCCACTCTCTGGCTTTCCTGCCTCTACATCCAGCACTCTCTCCACTGTGCCATGTAAAGGTAAGAGGTGGGATGAAATGTGAAACATGGTCTTGTCTGGAGTAGGCCAGATTATAGGAGACTATTAAGTATGTTTTCACTCACTTACCGACCAACATAACCCAACTCAAGTCTATGAGTATTAATTCCTCTAAGAACTGGAGTATGATTGCTGGAGGTCAAGAGTGTGCAGGTATCGAAAAGCAAAATAACAAAGAAAGATGATGAGATGGTCCAGGTAGATACCTGGTTGGAATATGAAGGCATTAACAGTTACTAAAAGTAAATGGGATTCCTTGCTGAGTCAGAAAAAACTTAGCATTAAAAAGAAGGATATAGGGGTGGCTAGGTGGCAGAGTGAATAGAGCACAGGTCCTGGAATTAGGAGGACCTGAGTTCAAATTCAGCCTCAGATGCTTAACACTTACTAGCTGTGTGACCTTGGGCAAGTCACTTCACCCCAAATGTTCTGCCTTCTCCTCTCCAAAAAGCAAAAAAAAAAAAGGACATAAAATTAAAAATATATGCATACGTAAGTGTCAAATATGTATGTATAAAGATAAATATATAGTGTAGACACACACACACATACACACACACATATATATATATGTTATCATAGGTATTCATACAGGTTGTGTTGGATGTAATGAGATGTATCCTAATGTCTTAAAAGAATTAGTATCTTGCATCTTATTTACAGAGTTTACATTTTGAAGCTTACTTGTTAATTTTTTAAATTTATTTTTAAATTAACACATCTATTTTCTTTCCCTCCAACCCCTGGTTCCAATTTGAAAACAAAAACAAACAAAAAAACCCCACTAAAAACTAAACCATTGTTACATATATGCATAGTCAAGCAAAACAAATTCCCACATTGACCATGTTCAAAAAAATATATATCTCTTTATGCACTCTGAGCACATCAAATCTCTGTTTGAAGCAGGGTAGCAATTTCAGCATTGGACCTCTGCTATCACAGATGGTTGATCAAAGTTTTTTTTTTTTTAAGTTTTCAAAGTTGTTTGTTTTTACAATTTCTTAAAATAATTATAGCTGTTTTGGTTTTTGAGTTATTTTGATAGATACAAATCTCATTTGTTATCGAGAATTCAATAAATATTCATCTTAAAAAGATATAAAATTTCTTAAGTGCAAACCCAAAAGAAATGTGTTGTACTATTTATATTATGCCTTTGTTTGCATATGTATGCCTTTTTACATATGTATTTGTTCATGACTATGTGTATATGTATTTGTTTATATTCTTTTTAAAAAAATTAAAATGCCCCCAGGGCTCCTTGTTCACCACTGACCTTCAGTTTCAAAGTCTGATCCAGTCTCTGTATATTTTGTTGGAGGAGAGATAACAGGAAGGAAGAAGGGAAGGAAACATTTATTAAGCACCTATCATGTGCCAGATGCTGTGTTAAGTGGTGTACAAATATCATCTCCATTAGATCCTTACAACAATCCTGGGAGGGGTAATGGCAATGAAATGTGAATATCCCTTTGTATTGCTAAGCTAAGAAGTACTTAGCACCTAGTTTCAAATTACACCTCTGTTAAAGAAACAGAAGGCATGAACCCCTGTTGCTGACATAACAGGAAGGGGCTGAACAGGAAACCTCTATTGCTGACATGACAGGAAGAGGCTGAACAGGGAGAAGCAATACCGCATATAAGGTAAAACCCCAGCTGGGCAAGGCAGAATTTCCTAGGAATTGTGCTGGCAGAGCTTCTTCTGAGTGCCAGCCAGAGCAGCAGAAGACTGAGGAAGCATCATGATGCTGTCAGTATTTTGTCTCTTTTTGGCTTTGTTAAGCTTTGACTTCCCAAGGATAGATGCTGTGAAGGATTTAAGGTAGACTGGACACTGTGAGCTTCATTGTGGAACAGGAATTGCATGGAGAGCTGGACAAGGAGCTGGGAGCTGTCTGCCTTTGAACCCAGGTGACAGTTTGGTGAATCCAAGTAGGAGCTGGGACCATGGAAGGGTATCCCAGGAATCTGAGAGCCTACCCTGAGTCAAGCTGAAAGAAGACTTTATCTGGATACTGTGTACTGACTGAGAAGATTGTGATTTACTTGTCACCAAGGGGTGGATGGCCTATGTATTTTCTGCTGATTGAATAGTGAATGATGACTGAATAGTGACTGATTTGTAACTTAATGTGCCCCATGAGTGGAGAACTTTGACTATTGTATTTTGTGACCCTTAAGGAGGCAAGTCTCCTTAAGTATGATGGAATGACTGAGTTGATTGAATGATTGAGTTACTAAGTGATTGATTGACTAAATGATTATGTTTTGTTTAAAACTATGTGACCACTGTGGTGAAAACTATGTGGCCATTTTAGTGATAAGTTGTGAATGCTGCATTTTTATTTTCTGTGATAAGTTGTAACACTGTGAGGCTGTACCTTGATTTTCTGTGAATGTTTTGCTCTGATTTGTTATTGAATAAAGAGAGTGTTCACTATACTTTCAAAGCTGTTCATGGCAACGTTCTTCTGGAAAGGTGCTCATCCATGGCACTACAGGAGGTAGGTATCATTCTTATCCCCATTTGACAGTTAAGGAAATTGAAGCAAAAAGAGGTAAAGTGACTGGCCCACGGTCAAGATCTAGTAAGTATCTGAGGCTGAATTTGAGCTCAGGTCTTCCTGACTTCAGGTCCCATACTTTATGTACTAGCTGCTCCTCAAGACCTAGAACTGAATCCTTCCTGAGATACTTATTATCTGTGCAACTCTGAGAAAGTTATTTAACCTTTCTCAATTTCAGTTTCTTTATCTGTAAAATAGGAATGATAATAACATCAACCACAAATGGTTGTTGCAAGCATAAAATAAGGTTGTATGGATATTATATGCACGTATATATGCATATATATGCATATATATATACAATATGTATTTTAAAATATATAGCTATACATGTATAGTACATATAAAATATTATCATATACACTCTCCCAAAATGCTATATATAGTACTTATAAATGTCACCTATAATAATTTATTGGACACAAAACTTGTTCTTACTGAACCTAGGTAGATAGGAAATTCTCTCTCCCATCTTAACACATTTAGGAATGTCCTGTCTTCTACCCTGAATCTGGGTAGATAGTAATGTCCTTTCATTGATGCAGGGGTTTCTCATCCTTTGGATACCTTACTTTGAAAGATATCTTTACTCTTGGAAGGAGGAAACCAGATAGGATCATTATAGCCCACATGAGGAAGTAAAACTCTTTGCTATGTGTAAGGGAAGATCAAAATTCTACCTTAGGGCTGCTGTGGAACTGTGTTGCAACTACTAGTATTTATACCAGTAGCTGGTCCAAAGACAAACTTCTTACTCCTAGAGGAATGCTTTCTGACTTAAAAATGTTCTGGGGTCCCTTATTTAATATCTTCTTAACTGTTTGAGACCAAATACCAGTTGACTACACCTCACAATCTTACCCTAATAACATTGGCCTCCTATATGAAAGTTTTCTGCATAGACTGTGTTTTGTCATTGTGAAGGGTGAGACATAGATAACTATGGAGTATCAAGCTTACTGAGCCTTTTAAGAATGGAACCTATGACCTTAACCTCATCAATATTGTGAAAGACATGCATTAGAAGATGTCCAAATTAAAAGAAGTCCAAAGTAAAAAAACAAACAAACAAAACACTGAATCTATTTCTCTGCCTACGTTTTGAAATGGGTGAAATATGACTTCATTGACCAAGATCAACTTTGACCTATGGAACTGACAATACAAACCTGAGTAATAGAAAAAGATAGAGTTGCTTTAGTGGGAAAAAACAACAACAACCTTGTCCCAAGAGTCAAAAGACTTGGGATCTAGTATTTTCTCTGTTATTGGTTTGCTCTGTGACTTGGAGCAAATCATACCAATTGGTGGGATTGGGAGATGGGATTCTGTTTCCTCATCTATAAAAAAACAAATAGTAGATTGAACTAGGGAATATTAAAGATTTCTTCTAGTTCATTCCTTAAGCTCTCTCTCTCTCAGTACTTTAATTTTATGATCTTAGGGCTAGAGGATCTCTACATAAGTCTACTTCCAGTGCTAATATTCTATGTATGACTCTATGAACTCAAGTCTGGTGATGGGGCATCATAAATCAGAGCAATGGACTTAGAGTCTGAAGATTCAGACCCTGGTTCTGTCACAAGTTAGCAATGTAATCCCTGGAAAGTGACTCTGACTCCTTAAGCCTCAGTTTCCTCATCTGTAAAATGAAGAGACTAATGCTTTCATTGCTTGCCTCCCAGAGCTGTTGTAAGGAAAGTGCTTTGTAAAGCTAAAAGCCCTAGAAGTATGAGCTATTGTGTTTATTATCAATAGGATGGAAAACTGCTGTTTCTCACTGCGATGGTAGAATAAGAGAATTTGTCAAACAGCCCTGCTAGTTGTGCTCAGAAACATCAGGGATATGGCTAGGCTCCCAGGCAGTTGCTATGGCAACAGGATCAGATCCAATCCCTTGGGTGTTACTAATGGAAACCAGGACAGAAGGGAAAGAGCACAGGTTACATTTTAGGAAGAGGGTCTTTGCAACTGCATACCGAGATAGATAATTTCCCTCAGTGAGCTATATATTTTACATTTTAATTCAATTAAACAAACATTTACTAAGTATCTATTATGCGGAATGTTCCTATGGTGGGAAATAGGGACACAAAGCCAAAACTCCTAAGTCCTTGCCTTTGAGGGACTAACATTCTGCTTAAGAAAATGCAATATATACAGAAATAGGTATATATGATATGAACAAAATTATTTCAAAAGGTTGAGTACGCACTTTCTAGGGAAGTTTTCACCGAATTCTCTGCAGGATTGGGTCCGCCTCTGGGGCTGGCTACCTGCTATGAATGCTTCTAGTGGCTGCTGGGTGATGCAGTGGAGAGAATGCTGGACCAGGAGTCAAAGAAGACCTGCATTTAAAATTCACCTCTTGCATAAGTCTCTTAACTTCTGCTTGCCTTAGTTTTCACATCTGCAGAATGAGGATAATAATAGACCTTACTTCCCAGGGTTGTTATTTGCACTTTGCAAACCTTAAAGTACTATATAAGTAGCAACTATTTTAGTGGTGTACTTAATTAATAACAGTAATAGTAACCATATGCATTATTATATGCAATGTATCATTAGTCGATGGTGACAATGACGATGATGACGATGATGATGATCAGAAGAAATGTTTTGCTATAATCAATTGAATTCTGCCCAGGAGGTTAGGAGCTGAGCTCTGTCACTATATTGTTAAATGAGTATGAGGATTTTTTCTCCTCTCCTGGCCTCAGTTTCTATACCTTTAAAATGAGGGAATGAAGGACTCAGGCCCTTCCAGTTCTGATTCTGTTTCCAACCTTAAGTAATATTACATTTCATTTTCTTTCATTATTACCACTGCTTTACTTCTGAAAGCCTGGGTTTCGCTAATATAATCTCCTTTTTAATACTCTAGATTAAAAAGAACTACTGGTTTGACATGTGAAATTTATAAAAGCAAAGGAGGACTGCAACTTTAGATTTCCCTCAAACCAGTGTTGTAGCTGTTATCAAAATAGCAGCATGCAGATATTGTAAACAAAGAAAAACAACTATCTTTTGGGGAGTTTTAAGATTTTCTTCTGATACCACCACCACCATAGCTACTACTACTACTAGTGTGACCACTACCAGTAATAGCTGATATAATGCTTCTGATTAAAATTTTGCAAAATATTTTATGTAAGTGATATTAAAAGAGGATCTTAGATTAGACAGTTTTTTAGTCCTTTCTAGTTTTTGACCCATGATCCTATGATTATATTTGTGCTTGACAATAACCCTATGCAGTCCTGCCCTAGGTAATCCAGATATTATTATCCTAATTTTATAGATGAAGAAGATGAGGTAGACAGAATTGAAATGCCTTGCCCAGGATCATATAACAAGAAAAATTATGAGGAAAGATTTTAACTCAGATCCTTCAGACTCCAGGTTTGGCACTCTAGTCATTGTTCCAAAGCTAGATGACATAGTCAAGGTCAACTGACATCACTTTTATCCTCTGATTTGAAGTTCAACACACTTTCCATTACAGTAAAGAGTAAACAAAAGTGATTTGTTATGAGATGCTTATTGACTGACTGGCATAGCTAGTGTGTCTATGAGATAATCCTTCACGAGATGTAAAGGTGCAATGTCTGATACTTCTATGGACAAGTCAGAGACCATGGAATCATTATAATGATATTTTAGATCTCAACCATTGACTCAAAAGGGCAGCTAAGTGGCACAGTGGGTAAAGTGCCAGGCTTGAAGTCTAGAAGACCTGGGTTCAAATTTGGCTTCACACCCTTACTAGTTGTGTGGCCCTGTACAAGTCACTTAACCCTGCTTGCCTTAGTTTCCTATCTGTAAAATGAGCTGGAGATGGAAATGGCAAACTATTCTAGCATCTTTGCCAAGAAAATCCCAAGTGGGGACACAAAGAATTAGATACAACTGAAACAACTCAACAACAAGTACTCACAATATGATATATACAGATAGATGAAAAGTAATCTGAAGAGGGAATGACTCAGCAGCTAGGAGGTAGGGATAGAGAAAAGGTCTTTTGTGGAAGGTGAAGTTGAGTAGAGCCTTCCCTGAAGGAATCCATGGAAACTAAGAGGCAAAGGTGAAGTGGAAGAGCATTCTAAGACTGGGGGAAGGCCAGTGAAAAAGCCTTGAGATAGGACATGAAGGATTGTATTCCAGGAACCACAAGTAGGTGAGTTTTGCTGAATTGTAGAATTCATGGCAAAGTAAAAAAATGGGCCAGGTGGTAAAGAACATTAAATGCCATGCAGGGTACTTTATATTAGATCAAGGAGGAACTAGGGAGACATTGGAGCTTATTGGGTAGGGAGCGAGATAATCAGGTCTAAATTTTAGAAAAACCGCCTAAACAGCTGTGTAGAGGATGATTTAGAGTGGAGAGAGACTTGAAGATGAGAGACCAGGTACAAAGATCAACATCACTCTAGCTGCTAGCATCAATTGCTGTAGAACCTGTAGAGACATTTCTATATGTTGTCACTGTTGTTCCTATAAATATCAGGGAAGGCCTCTATGTAGTTCTATACTTGTTTTAATTGTGGTATACTGGAAACACCCTTGTACTTGTTCTGCAGCTGACCAACTGGGATTGTGTGATTAACTTCAACTCACTGGTCCTTAGTTCTCAAATATTTGAAATGAGAGAATTAGGCTAAATATCTAAGGTCTTTTCCGACTCTAATACCCTTTGACTATAAGACAGGATTATTTTCACCTACTTTCTTTGTTACTCTTCTCCTTCTTCTTCACCAAAGGCAGTACCTCTAAGTGAATACTTGAAAAGGCCTTAGCCTAAAAGGACCAGGATCTTCCATTGCATCCTGGGTCATCTCCAGTCATCCTGATGAACATCTTATCACTGGATCCAGATGACTCTGAAGGAAAAAGTGAGGCTGGTGACCTTGCACAGCCTGCCTTCACTCAAATCAAAGGCAACTATAAGTCATGTCATCATTATCTTGATGCCGTGTTCCTCTTAGAAAATGAAGGACAAATACCACCCCCCACCACCACCAATTCATTTCTTTTCCTCTTAATGCCTTTTTTTCCTATACCATATATTCTCCTTCTTCCAATGATGTACTTATTTCAAGTAATCTTCATTACATTTCTAACTTAGCCACCACTATGATTGAAGGAACTTAAGATCAGAGGATCAGGGAATTAGAAATATAATGGTCCTTTCTAATCCATCTAATCTAACCCTTTCATTTTGCCTAGTAGGTAAGTGAGGCCTAAAGAAGTCACATAGGTAATACCTGGTAATAAGTAGCAAACAGGTAATAAGTTGTAAAAGCAGGGATAAAATCAATTTCCTCTCTCTCTCCAGAGGTAGTGTCCTTTCTACCTTACCACTCAGGCTCCTCTTACAGCCCTCTTGACATTAGCTGGATACTAGAGGATACACCCCCTTGCTCTCAATGTAAAAAAAAATAAAAACCTTCCTTTTCAATCATACGTCTGCTGATATTTCTTATTTTTCTTCTACTCCTGACCACTTCTATAAAGGTTGTGGGCATGGGTGGTAGGAGAGGAAGGAAGTATGTCTATTGATACTTTCCAATGTTTGGAAAGCTATCTGGGGATTTTAGTTTACTGAATATGTATCAGTAGTGTTGCCCTTTAGCTAAAAAATGCTGATGAGACCTAGGGCTACATTAAGAAAGAGGAAGAGAACAAACACTTATTCGGGGCCCACTATGTGCTAGGAGGCAATTAAGTGACTAAGTGGCTAGATTGCTGGACCTGGAGACAGAAAGATCCAATTTCAAATCTGATCTCAGATATTTGCTAGCTGTGTGACCCTGGGTAACTCACTTAACCTTTGTTTGCCTTAACTTACTAGAAAAGGAAATGACAAATGAGATACTAGATACGTATTTCAATTAATTTTCATTACATCTCTAAGTTAGCCACTACTATGGTAGAAGGGACTTAGGATCAGAGGTTCAGAGAGCTAGGGATATACTATATTAGCCAATAAAATCCCATGAATATCATTGGCTTCTTATGGCTCACAGGGTCTCCAAGAGTCGGACATGACTGAGTAACAACAGCAACAACAACAGCAACAGCAACGTGCTAGGCATTGTGCTAAGTACATTACAAGTATAATCTCATTTGATTCTTTTAACTCTGTGATGTAGGTGGTACTATCAGACCCATTTTATAGTAGAGGAAATTGAGACAGACAAAGGTTAAGTGAATTGTCCAGCATCACATAGTTAATACATGTCTGAGGCTGCATTTGAACTCAGAAGACTCCAGGCCCAGCAGTCTAGCTGATGAGGTCACTCATAAAATGTAGAGGTCTAGGGTTAGGGGTGCTCAAGACCCCAAAATACCAACATACCAGGTCCTGCCAAATGAATTCAGCTCAAGTCTTCTCTCAGCCAAAGAAAAGTAAAGTTTGTTAAAAGTGCGCCATATTGGGTAGACTCTTAAGGAGCCTCAGTATCTGTAAGGCTTGCATTGGACAAGCGGGCCAGAATCATCTGACACAGAGTAAGTCTGTGCTGGAATTCATTCTCCAGTCTTCACAGAGAAAGTCTGTGCTAGGTCATTCTATGGCACTCTCACACACATGGAGGCAAGATGGGGTCTTATATACAGAAAGGCTGTGGGAGGAATCTAGGGGTGGTCTAGAGGAGGAGTTTGGGGAGAGTCTTCAGGAGGAGTCCATGAGGTCAGACTCTAGTAATGAGTGATTAAGGGTGGGAAGTTGCTGGAGGCTACCTGGAGAGGACAGACAATGGTGGGCTAGGCCAGTTCAAAGGTGGAACAGATTTGAGCCAGGGAGGATCAAGAGTGGGAAATTGTCTGACAGAGGAGGGCCAAAGACTTGGGCAGAGTCACAATTTAAGGCCCATGGCCTCAGGCAAATGCCTTATGTGGGAAGATTCAAGGAGAACTCAAGGGGGTTCCCAGAGCCTGTACCTCATCATAGCCACTGAGACACCTAGATGCATAGCTTTCAGAAATAAGGGGGCTATAATCTATCTCATTATACTCTTTTCCTGTTAAACTTCCTATGGAGTTTTAGACACCATATTTTAAGAAGGACATTTATATGCTGAGCATTGACTAGATAAAGACAACCTGGATAGTGGAAGGCTTTGATCTTATTCTACATGGAGATCAGTTGAAGTAACTGGCAATTTTTAAGCTTGAAAAGAGAAAGCTTAGGCAGGGCAGAGGAAGGGGTATTTTTTATAGGAGTCTTCAAATATTTTAAAGACTGTCATGGAGAGAGATGAATTGGCCCTTTTTTTTTTTAACCCCAGATTATAGAACCAGAGGTAATTTTTTTGTTAAATATCCTACAATTAGAGCTATACAAAATTGGGATAGGATCTCTCAAAAAATGGTAGATTCCCACTCTTCAGAGATTTTCAAGCAGAGACTAGATGATCACTTGTTTAGTGTATCATAGTGGAGATTCCTCATGTATTAGTTGGACTAAATGACTGCTAAGGTGGACATTGATGAAGAAAATGAATAAAAATTGATTATATCACTGGAGAAGAGTACAACTCCATGGTTAGGAGGGAAGACCCACAGGTAAAAAAAGTACTTGTTTGGGACTGAGGTGAAGTAAGTTAAAACCCTCATGTGTAACCCTTATCACTTCTTGGTCTCAGGGAAGTGATTTCCCTTACTTCTCTTAAAATAGGGATGATGACAATAACCACCATTTGCATAGCCCTTTCAGGGATTGGCAAAGCACTTTACATGTGATATTTCATTTGGTCTTTCCTATAACCCTGTAAGGAAGGTAGCATTATTTATTTTACATATGAAGAAATTTGGGCTAGAAGAGTTTAAGTGATTTAGCCAAGGTCACACAGCAAGTTTGAGCTAGGATTCAAACTCAGGGTACCTGATTTCAAGTTCAGTTTTATATCTAGTATGCTATCCAGTTGCCTAAACAATAAGAAACTTTAAAGTGGCATAGAAATGGGAGTTATGTAATAGTAGTAGTGATTTTAGTAGTAGGATTAGTAGCAGTAGCAGTGGTAGAAATAGAATTAGTATAATTCTTTATTACTTTAGCGTATAGTCCAAAAGTTTGGTTAAGTATATAATTTATGGAAAGTACAACATTTTCATCATGCCTGAACCTAGAGTGTAAGTTTTCAATGAAAGAGTATAAGAATCCCATTTGTCATGAAGTTTTATATGCATGCCATAGAGCTGGGGTGAGCAAATTATAGGCTATGGACCAAATCCAACGCATCACCATCATCTATTTTTTGGCCCATCAACTAAGATTTTTTTTTTTTGCATTAAACATTCTTAGCTCTTGGGCCATACTAAAACAGGTGGGCTGTAGTTTGCTGACCCCAGAGTAGAGGTTTGTCAATGAAAGGACCACTTGTGAAAAGAGATTTCTGGGAATGCTGAAAATAGCCACGTGGGAATCCTAGTGAAGCCATATGGATTCCTGGAATACAGTGTGATTGTAGCTCCTTTCTTACTTGGCTACACTTTTTTTTGGACTTATCTGACTAAATTCTCCTCTCATGGAGGAGAATGTGGACTATTTCTCCTACCTCATCCCTCCAATCTTTACTGTCTTTTTTGTATGTTATCTTCCCCAGTACAAGGTAAGTTTTTTGAGGGCAGGGGCTGCATTTTCTCTTTTTATATTTATATTCCCAGCACTGTACCTGGTATATAGTAAATGTTAAAAACGTATATTGACTAACTTACTAGCAAGTATTACTGAGGCACAGAGCAAAGGCAGAAAGTAACCGTATTATAATGAGGATACAGAATTGGATAAAAGAGATGTAGGAGTTTTAGGCACTGACATGTCTAATCCCTTCTTCAACTACAAACACTTCGCTCCAGGTTTCACTATCATCAGTGAGTCTTTGGAGAGCTTCAAAATCCAAACTGCTTTGGGGGAAAGGGAATGAAAATTCACCCACCAGGAATGTGGGCTATAATTGCTTTCTGTTACATTATTCTTTTCCAGAGCTCTAAGTAGGCAAGGGTGATAAGGACTTTGTTCCATGTTGCTGAATGTAGAAGGTTTTAATGACAAATATTCCTTCAGTAGGGCAAAAAATCAAGTCAACATAAGAATTTAATTGCCTCTTATGTCCCAGGGACTGTGCTAAACACTGGGGCTACAAAGAAAGGCAAACAGTCCCTACCCTCAAGGAGCTCACATTCCATTGGGGGAGAAAACATAGATGCAATTTGTACAAATTAAGATATATAAAGGATAAGTCTGAGATAATCTCAAAGGGAATGTATGGATGTTAAGGAGTACCTGAAAAGACTTATTGTAGAAAGTAGGATTTCCACTGAGACATGAGGGAAATAATAAAGCTAGAAAGTAAATGAAAAGAGAGCATGCTGGCCAGCCAGTAAAAATTCACAGTCAAAAGAGAGAATATACTGTGTGGGGAACTGCAAGAAAGCCAAATGAATAGAATCACTGGATTCATGGAAATACATAAAGGTATAAGAACTCTGGAAAGATAGGATGGAGCTAGATCTTAAAAGAGTTTGTAACTGGTTAATAAGAATAATTAGTTAAAATATGAGATTTCCTTTCCTTAGCTTTTATACCACAGGTGAGCATCTGTTCTCCCCCATAGCCAATCCGACCTCGCTATAACCCAGGGTTTCCACTCATAGGGCTCAATGTCGCAGGTGTCTGTCTCTTTTTCATCCCAAATGATTTTTCTTAAATTTTGATTTGAGAGTGCTTTTCAGGCTGCTTGCCCTGATGGAATTTTGGGAAGCTTGCCCCAGGTACCAAAAAAGAAAATAACAAGAAAGCTATTCATGGCTCCATTCATTTCTGTCCTGAAAAAATGTCTTATTGTTTTAAGGAACTTCCTGGCCTCAGGCTGTTAGCATGGTGATCTACTGATTATCTAGGCTCCTGAAGATAATTTCAGAATTTTCCCATCTTTATCTGGTGTGGGAGCAAGTGAGTCATGGTTTGATATTAAGAATCCCCCACAACATGAATCGAGACTCTTTTGAGAGTCCAGAGCTTTCTGAAGCTCAGGTTTCATACCAGATGATCTTGAATGCTTGAGGTTTTCTCAGAGGGGGCTATTTATTATTCCCACAAAATGACAAATGTCAAAAGACAGAGTAATTCCTATGAAGATATTAACACTCAAGATACAAAGGACATCACCCCAGTAGGAAGAAGAAACATTTCCTAATTTACCAAATTATTGATATAACTAGAAATTCCAATTGTCATCTTGGAATGTTTGAAGAGTGAAGATCCTGGACAATAATGCTTCATTTACCGTTAATCCAGGTGTTAAATGAATCTGCCCAGTGCTAATGATAATGTGGAAATCTTTTAAATTGAATAAATATAATGCATATTTCCCACATTTCCTTTCAACTCTGTCTGAAAAAATGAATTTATAAGTTAATTGAGGTCCTATACATGAAGCAGCTGACTGTACATGAAGAACTGATTGAGCCTAGTGGTTTCTATTGCTTTTTCAAAAATTCACATCAAGACATTGCTCAACATGCAAGCTCCATACCAGCTTCTGGGAAGGCAAGAAAACCTATTGCTTACTATCACTATACTTTATGACTTAATTATGTCCCTATCTTGAAAAGCCCAAAAAAGCTATTTCTGTCTTGAGCTAATCAGACATTTTTGAGACTTGAAGAAAAATATCTCATGTAAAAGGAAAATTATAATGGGAGATCAGAAGTGACATCTGAATTGGCAAGTCACATAACCTTTTCCTTCTGGTACTGTGGGAAGGCAGGCTATAAAAGTATAAAATTATAGAACAGGAAAATCATTTACTTAGACACAGATAGACACAAATACAGAACTAGAGAACTAAAAGAGATCTTTGGAAGTCTGTAGTCCAATCTCCTCATTTAAAAGATAAGGGAATTGAGGACTGGAAAATAAAGAGATTTACCCAAGGTCACATTAAATTCTATTTACCAACCATTGTGACAATGTTATAGAAGAAAAGACAATATACATTAGATCTTCAAAACACATACACAAACACACATATAGAGCATGATTTTCCTTACTTTAGAAAAGATGAATTAAATCATGAAGTGCCAATTCCTTAAGATTCCTGCTAAAGTAGGTGATTTAATATTTCTCCAAGACATCTTCCAATCAAATTCTTTTTAGATTATATGCCACAATAAACTTGATAACTATTGACAAAAAGAAACAATTAATTAAACATACATGACAAGGAGCAAAATCTTACATTAAATCCCTCAGGTTTTTAACACATTGGAGACAAATAAATCATAAATAACTAGAGGAAATGTGTTTATTCTATATATTGTTCTAAGTATTTACTTCCTTCCTTCTTTTCTTCCTTCTTTTCTTCCTTTCCCTTTCCCTTCTTCTCCTGATGATTATAACATCATTATTCATGTATACCATCTTGTATGATTCAGGGCCATTTTTTTGTCCGATTATTTGATGTTATATTAGTGTTGTATACACACATTTCTGTGTATGTGTTCCCATCAATGCTGATACTCCTCTAAAAGTGAAGATCACATCTAATTCCTGTCTTTTCATCCTGTGAAATTCTAATCCACATCCTCCCAAATATCTTTGGTAGAGATTTCAGTCAATTCCAATGTGCTCAATATCTGCCTCTCAATCTCTTGACAGAGAATGAATGAAAAAAAAAATTTATTAAGAACTTATCATGTATTGGATGCTGTGCAAGTGCTAAGAATGAAACTGCAACAAATCAGTTCCTTACCTCATGGAGCTTCCATTCTAATAGGCAAAGAGAACATATATAGAACCAAGGAAGGAAGTTTAGTTCTGGGGACTCACAGGGATGAAAAGTTAATTCATGGCACCATTGCTTTGCAGATCAGAACAAAAGATTTTCTCCTTTTTCCTTTAAAAAGTCTTGATTTTGGGAAACAGATCAGTGGTATTTCTGGATCAAAGGTTATAGGCAGTTTAATCACCTTTGGGGTATAATTCCATATTTCTCTCAGTTCATCATTCAAAGATAGACTTGCATTAAATAATGAAGAGAGGAATGAGCAGAACCAAAAGAATATTGAATACAGTAACGATATTATTTTCAGAATAACTCAGAGTGACAATTATAAATACCCAAATTAACTACAAAGGGCATATGAAGGAAGACACTATCTGCGTTTTGCCTTATATCAATCTCCTGTCTGCTTCACCAATATGTTCCAATTACTTTTTAAAAATCAATTTGCTTAACGCTTTAATTATTAATTTTCCTTTCCTAATTTACCTTACTTTGTTTTACCTTGAATTTGTTTTTCTAGGTTGTAGGTGGAGAGTGCAGAAGAGAATAAAGAGTTTTTATAGTATCTCTTATGGACAGCATGCTAAGTGCTTTACAAATACTATCTTGTTTGATCTTCCTAACAACTCAAGGAAATAGGCGCTATTATAATCTTCATTTTACAATTGAGGAAACTGAAGGAAATGAAAGTAAAGTGATTTGATGGTCATACAGTTATTAAGTGTTTGAGGCCAGATGTGAACTCAGGTCTTCTTGACTCCAATCCCAGGGATTTTTTTTTTCCTGTAGCACCTAGCTGCTTCTAGGTTCTATTTCCTGATCCTCCACAATCTTCCGTCAAGTCCCCTTAAGGCTTCTTTAATTTTCTTTGATCCCATTATATAATGCTGAAGTAAAATCTGGACCTGAAGATTTTTTCTAATTTATTTCAATTTCTTCTAAATTTTGCTCAATTTTTACTCTTCAGATTTAATGTCTAATCTATCTTATTGGTCCAGACTTGTTTTTCTTCTTATTTGGCTTGAATCTTTATTTCTTCTCTCACTCTTTCCCCCATATTTTTTTTTTCTAACTGAAGATTAAAATAAGAATTTAAAGCTTTTAGTAACCTGGTCCCTTTTCCTGATCTTCTTATCTTCAATACCTGCTCCCCTACATGGTTCTATGGTCCAAACATAGTTGTCTACTTTCTATTCATCAAACATAGTGTTCCCTCTGATTCTTGTTGTTCAGTTGTTTCAGTCATGTCCAAGTGTTCATGATACTATTTGGGGTTTCCTTGTTAAAGTAGTTTGCTTAGGAATTAAGGCAAATAGGGCTAAATGACTTACCCAGGGTCACACAGCTAGTAAGCATATGAGATCAGATTTGATTTCAGGAAGATGTCTTCCTGATTCCAGGGTAGACACTCTATCCGCTGTGCTACCTAGCTACCCCTATCTATGTATTTTTGTACTGATTGTTCCCCATGCTTAGAATCTTTCTCCTCCCTACTATTTCTTAGAATTCTTCATTTCCTTTAAAATTCAGTTTATGTGTTATAATTTACAGTATGCAATATATCTTCCCACCAAGCTTCTAGTGCTTTCTCATCCAAGGCTAATTTATTTCATACAGGTCTTGAAAAAAAAACCAAATTTACTTATGTACATGTTATCTCTTCTATTAAAATGTAAGCTTTTTGAGTGCAGGCAGTGTTTGTTTGATCTTTTTATCTCTAGTGCTTAGTACAGTGCCATATTTTAAGTGCTTAAGAAAAGTATTCATTGATTAATGTGACAATTATCTAGCCATTTTCCAATTAGATACATTTTTTTCTTCCAGTATTTTGCTCTTCCAAATAAGACAAGTGGGAATATTTCTGTACAGCTGGGTCATTTTCTTTTCATTTTAATGGTGTTTTCAAAGAATCAAAGAATCAATGACTCAGAAGATATTAACTGTTTGCTGACTTAAAAAAAATTTGCACCAAATTTCAATCCTACTGATAATGTTTTAAAGTGACTATTTCTCTTATCTCTGCTAATTAGATTTTTATCTCTACTTTTTTTTTTTTTTGCCACATTTCTGGATGAAAGAAAATTTCTCAGTGTTGTCCTTATTTGCATTTGTCTGAAAATCAAAAGATTTACAAAGGGTTTTGTAATGGTAATTAATTTAAATTTGAAGACACCTTCTTGTTATGTCAAGTAAGCAGGTACTTAGCCCTTAGTAACTAATCAAACCTTTACAGCTAAGAAGCAGAGGGTGTGAATTCGGTCTCCCATTGCTGACATAACAGGAAGGGTTTGGCTGAAATAGGAAGCCAATGCTCTGTGTGTATATAAGAAGAGTCCCAGAGAGAGACAGTCAGAATTAGGATTTTTATCTCCTGGTGGGCTCCTGGCAGAGGAGAGAGAGAGAGTTTCTCTCAGTGAGCATCTGGAAGCTGACTGACAACTGAGGGAGGATTTCTTTGAGACTAGAATCTGGTGAAGGCTGAAGTTGCTGTCATGATGGCTGCCTGGAAGACTGAGATTTCTTCTGGGACCTAGGGCCAGCAGAACTGTTGGAGGACTGAAGAAGCATGACTGGGCCAATATTTTGTTTGATTGTGGCTTGGTTGATGCTTGAGTTCCTGGGAAAAGAAGTTGTGAGAGTTTTGAGATGTGCTGGACCCTGTGAACATCAGTGTGTAGTAGAAACTGCCTGTGAACTTCAGTGTAGCAGGAACTGTCAGGAGGACTAGAAAAGAATCTTGGAGCTGTCTGGCTCTGAATCTAGGTGACTCTTTGGTGGATTCAGGTAGGAGATGGGACCATGGAGGATGATCCAGGGAATCTGAGAAACCACTCCAAGTCAAGAGGAAGAAAAGGCCTCTCCTTAGATATTTTATTTTATTTTATTTTTTTAAATTTTATTTTAGTTTGCATCATTCATTTCCACAAGATTTTGAGTTACATATTTTCTCCCTCTCTTTCCCCCACCCACTGCCCCAAAACAGCC
>JAQQSV010000868.1:0-44440 GCA_028646515.1 Pseudochirops corinnae | reverse complement strand
ACCTGAATCCACCAAAGAGTCACCTAGATTCAGAGCCAGACAGCTCCAAGATTCTTTTCTAGTCCTCCTGACAGTTCCTGCTACACTGAAGTTCACAGGCAGTTTCTACTACACACTGATGTTCACAGGGTCCAGCACATCTCAAAACTCTCACAACTTCTTTTCCCAGGAACTCAAGCATCAACCAAGCCACAATCAAACAAAATATTGGCCCAGTCATGCTTCTTCAGTCCTCCAACAGTTCTGCTGGCCCTAGGTCCCAGAAGAAATCTCAGTCTTCCAGGCAGCCATCATGACAGCAACTTCAGCCTTCACCAGATTCTAGTCTCAAAGAAATCCTCCCTCAGTTGTCAGTCAGCTTCCAGATGCTCACTGAGAGAAACTCTCTCTCTCTCCTCTGCCAGGAGCCCACCAGGAGATAAAAATCCTAATTCTGACTGTCTCTCTCTGGGACTCTTCTTATATACACACAGAGCATTGGCTTCCTATTTCAGCCAAACCCTTCCTGTTATGTCAGCAATGGGAGACCGAATTCACACCCTCTGCTTCTTAGCTGTAAAGGTTTGATTAGTTACTAAGGGCTAAGTACCTGCTTACTTGACATAACAAGAAGGTGTCTTCAAATTTAAATTAATTACCATTACAAAACCCTTTGTAAATCTTTTGATTTTCAGACAAATGCAAATAAGGACAACACTGAGAAATTTTCTTTCATCCAGAAATGTGGCAAAAAAAAAAAAAAGTAGAGATAAAAATCTAATTAGCAGAGATAAGAGAAATAGTCACTTTAAAACATTATCAGTAGGATTGAAATTTGGTGCAAATTTTTTTTAAGTCAGCAAACAGTTAATATCTTCTGAGTCATTGATTCTTTGATTCTTTGAAAACACCATTAAAATGAAAAGAAAATGACCCAGCTGTACAGAAATATTCCCACTTGTCTTATTTGGAAGAGCAAAATACTGGAAGAAAAAAATGTATCTAATTGGAAAATGGCTAGATAATTGTCACATTAATCAATGAATACTTTTCTTAAGCACTTAAAATATGGCACTGTACTAAGCACTAGAGATAAAAAGATCAAACAAACACTGCCTGCACTCAAAAAGCTTACATTTTAATAGAAGAGATAACATGTACATAAGTAAATTTGGTTTTTTTTTCAAGACCTGTATGAAATAAATTAGCCTTGGATGAGAAAGCACTAGAAGCTTGGTGGGAAGATATATTGCATACTGTAAATTATAACACATAAACTGAATTTTAAAGGAAATGAAGAATTCTAAGAAATAGTAGGGAGGAGAAAGATTCTAAGCATGGGGAACAATCAGTACAAAAATACATAGATAGGGGTAGCTAGGTAGCACAGCGGATAGAGTGTCTACCCTGGAATCAGGAAGACATCTTCCTGAAATCAAATCTGATCTCATATGCTTACTAGCTGTGTGACCCTGGGTAAGTCATTTAGCCCTATTTGCCTTAATTCCTAAGCAAACTACTTTAACAAGGAAACCCCAAATAGTATCATGAACACTTGGACATGACTGAAACAACTGAACAACAAGAATCAGAGGGAACACTATGTTTGATGAATAGAAAGTAGACAACTATGTTTGGACCATAGAACCATGTAGGGGAGCAGGTATTGAAGATAAGAAGATCAGGAAAAGGGACCAGGTTACTAAAAGCTTTAAATTCTTATTTTAATCTTCAGTTAGAAAAAAAAAATATGGGGGAAAGAGTGAGAGAAGAAATAAAGATTCAAGCCAAATAAGAAGAAAAACAAGTCTGGACCAATAAGATAGATTAGACATTAAATCTGAAGAGTAAAAATTGAGCAAAATTTAGAAGAAATTGAAATAAATTAGAAAAAATCTTCAGGTCCAGATTTTACTTCAGCATTATATAATGGGATCAAAGAAAATTAAAGAAGCCTTAAGGGGACTTGACGGAAGATTGTGGAGGATCAGGAAATAGAACCTAGAAGCAGCTAGGTGCTACAGGAAAAAAAAAATCCCTGGGATTGGAGTCAAGAAGACCTGAGTTCACATCTGGCCTCAAACACTTAATAACTGTATGACCATCAAATCACTTTACTTTCATTTCCTTCAGTTTCCTCAATTGTAAAATGAAGATTATAATAGCGCCTATTTCCTTGAGTTGTTAGGAAGATCAAACAAGATAGTATTTGTAAAGCACTTAGCATGCTGTCCATAAGAGATACTATAAAAACTCTTTATTCTCTTCTGCACTCTCCACCTACAACCTAGAAAAACAAATTCAAGGTAAAACAAAGTAAGGTAAATTAGGAAAGGAAAATTAATAATTAAAGCGTTAAGCAAATTGATTTTTAAAAAGTAATTGGAACATATTGGTGAAGCAGACAGGAGATTGATATAAGGCAAAACGCAGATAGTGTCTTCCTTCATATGCCCTTTGTAGTTAATTTGGGTATTTATAATTGTCACTCTGAGTTATTCTGAAAATAATATCGTTACTGTATTCAATATTCTTTTGGTTCTGCTCATTCCTCTCTTCATTATTTAATGCAAGTCTATCTTTGAATGATGAACTGAGAGAAATATGGAATTATACCCCAAAGGTGATTAAACTGCCTATAACCTTTGATCCAGAAATACCACTGATCTGTTTCCCAAAATCAAGACTTTTTAAAGGAAAAAGGAGAAAATCTTTTGTTCTGATCTGCAAAGCAATGGTGCCATGAATTAACTTTTCATCCCTGTGAGTCCCCAGAACTAAACTTCCTTCCTTGGTTCTATATATGTTCTCTTTGCCTATTAGAATGGAAGCTCCATGAGGTAAGGAACTGATTTGTTGCAGTTTCATTCTTAGCACTTGCACAGCATCCAATACATGATAAGTTCTTAATAAATTTTTTTTTTCATTCATTCTCTGTCAAGAGATTGAGAGGCAGATATTGAGCACATTGGAATTGACTGAAATCTCTACCAAAGATATTTGGGAGGATGTGGATTAGAATTTCACAGGATGAAAAGACAGGAATTAGATGTGATCTTCACTTTTAGAGGAGTATCAGCATTGATGGGAACACATACACAGAAATGTGTGTATACAACACTAATATAACATCAAATAATCGGACAAAAAAATGGCCCTGAATCATACAAGATGGTATACATGAATAATGATGTTATAATCATCAGGAGAAGAAGGGAAAGGGAAAGGAAGAAAAGAAGGAAGAAAAGAAGGAAGGAAGTAAATACTTAGAACAATATATAGAATAAACACATTTCCTCTAGTTATTTATGATTTATTTGTCTCCAATGTGTTAAAAACCTGAGGGATTTAATGTAAGATTTTGCTCCTTGTCATGTATGTTTAATTAATTGTTTCTTTTTGTCAATAGTTATCAAGTTTATTGTGGCATATAATCTAAAAAGAATTTGATTGGAAGATGTCTTGGAGAAATATTAAATCACCTACTTTAGCAGGAATCTTAAGGAATTGGCACTTCATGATTTAATTCATCTTTTCTAAAGTAAGGAAAATCATGCTCTATATGTGTGTTTGTGTATGTGTTTTGAAGATCTAATGTATATTGTCTTTTCTTCTATAACATTGTCACAATGGTTGGTAAATAGAATTTAATGTGACCTTGGGTAAATCTCTTTATTTTCCAGTCCTCAATTCCCTTATCTTTTAAATGAGGAGATTGGACTACAGACTTCCAAAGATCTCTTTTAGTTCTCTAGTTCTGTATTTGTGTCTATCTGTGTCTAAGTAAATGATTTTCCTGTTCTATAATTTTATACTTTTATAGCCTGCCTTCCCACAGTACCAGAAGGAAAAGGTTATGTGACTTGCCAATTCAGATGTCACTTCTGATCTCCCATTATAATTTTCCTTTTACATGAGATATTTTTCTTCAAGTCTCAAAAATGTCTGATTAGCTCAAGACAGAAATAGCTTTTTTGGGCTTTTCAAGATAGGGACATAATTAAGTCATAAAGTATAGTGATAGTAAGCAATAGGTTTTCTTGCCTTCCCAGAAGCTGGTATGGAGCTTGCATGTTGAGCAATGTCTTGATGTGAATTTTTGAAAAAGCAATAGAAACCACTAGGCTCAATCAGTTCTTCATGTACAGTCAGCTGCTTCATGTATAGGACCTCAATTAACTTATAAATTCATTTTTTCAGACAGAGTTGAAAGGAAATGTGGGAAATATGCATTATATTTATTCAATTTAAAAGATTTCCACATTATCATTAGCACTGGGCAGATTCATTTAACACCTGGATTAACGGTAAATGAAGCATTATTGTCCAGGATCTTCACTCTTCAAACATTCCAAGATGACAATTGGAATTTCTAGTTATATCAATAATTTGGTAAATTAGGAAATGTTTCTTCTTCCTACTGGGGTGATGTCCTTTGTATCTTGAGTGTTAATATCTTCATAGGAATTACTCTGTCTTTTGACATTTGTCATTTTGTGGGAATAATAAATAGCCCCCTCTGAGAAAACCTCAAGCATTCAAGATCATCTGGTATGAAACCTGAGCTTCAGAAAGCTCTGGACTCTCAAAAGAGTCTCGATTCATGTTGTGGGGGATTCTTAATATCAAACCATGACTCACTTGCTCCCACACCAGATAAAGATGGGAAAATTCTGAAATTATCTTCAGGAGCCTAGATAATCAGTAGATCACCATGCTAACAGCCTGAGGCCAGGAAGTTCCTTAAAACAATAAGACATTTTTTCAGGACAGAAATGAATGGAGCCATGAATAGCTTTCTTGTTATTTTCTTTTTTGGTACCTGGGGCAAGCTTCCCAAAATTCCATCAGGGCAAGCAGCCTGAAAAGCACTCTCAAATCAAAATTTAAGAAAAATCATTTGGGATGAAAAAGAGACAGACACCTGCGACATTGAGCCCTATGAGTGGAAACCCTGGGTTATAGCGAGGTCGGATTGGCTATGGGGGAGAACAGATGCTCACCTGTGGTATAAAAGCTAAGGAAAGGAAATCTCATATTTTAACTAATTATTCTTATTAACCAGTTACAAACTCTTTTAAGATCTAGCTCCATCCTATCTTTCCAGAGTTCTTATACCTTTATGTATTTCCATGAATCCAGTGATTCTATTCATTTGGCTTTCTTGCAGTTCCCCACACAGTATATTCTCTCTTTTGACTGTGAATTTTTACTGGCTGGCCAGCATGCTCTCTTTTCATTTACTTTCTAGCTTTATTATTTCCCTCATGTCTCAGTGGAAATCCTACTTTCTACAATAAGTCTTTTCAGGTACTCCTTAACATCCATACATTCCCTTTGAGATTATCTCAGACTTATCCTTTATATATCTTAATTTGTACAAATTGCATCTATGTTTTCTCCCCCAATGGAATGTGAGCTCCTTGAGGGTAGGGACTGTTTGCCTTTCTTTGTAGCCCCAGTGTTTAGCACAGTCCCTGGGACATAAGAGGCAATTAAATTCTTATGTTGACTTGATTTTTTGCCCTACTGAAGGAATATTTGTCATTAAAACCTTCTACATTCAGCAACATGGAACAAAGTCCTTATCACCCTTGCCTACTTAGAGCTCTGGAAAAGAATAATGTAACAGAAAGCAATTATAGCCCACATTCCTGGTGGGTGAATTTTCATTCCCTTTCCCCCAAAGCAGTTTGGATTTTGAAGCTCTCCAAAGACTCACTGATGATAGTGAAACCTGGAGCGAAGTGTTTGTAGTTGAAGAAGGGATTAGACATGTCAGTGCCTAAAACTCCTACATCTCTTTTATCCAATTCTGTATCCTCATTATAATACGGTTACTTTCTGCCTTTGCTCTGTGCCTCAGTAATACTTGCTAGTAAGTTAGTCAATATACGTTTTTAACATTTACTATATACCAGGTACAGTGCTGGGAATATAAATATAAAAAGAGAAAATGCAGCCCCTGCCCTCAAAAAACTTACCTTGTACTGGGGAAGATAACATACAAAAAAGACAGTAAAGATTGGAGGGATGAGGTAGGAGAAATAGTCCACATTCTCCTCCATGAGAGGAGAATTTAGTCAGATAAGTCCAAAAAAAAGTGTAGCCAAGTAAGAAAGGAGCTACAATCACACTGTATTCCAGGAATCCATATGGCTTCACTAGGATTCCCACGTGGCTATTTTCAGCATTCCCAGAAATCTCTTTTCACAAGTGGTCCTTTCATTGACAAACCTCTACTCTGGGGTCAGCAAACTACAGCCCACCTGTTTTAGTATGGCCCAAGAGCTAAGAATGTTTAATGCAAAAAAAAAAAATCTTAGTTGATGGGCCAAAAAATAGATGATGGTGATGCGTTGGATTTGGTCCATAGCCTATAATTTGCTCACCCCAGCTCTATGGCATGCATATAAAACTTCATGACAAATGGGATTCTTATACTCTTTCATTGAAAACTTACACTCTAGGTTCAGGCATGATGAAAATGTTGTACTTTCCATAAATTATATACTTAACCAAACTTTTGGACTATACGCTAAAGTAATAAAGAATTATACTAATTCTATTTCTACCACTGCTACTGCTACTAATCCTACTACTAAAATCACTACTACTATTACATAACTCCCATTTCTATGCCACTTTAAAGTTTCTTATTGTTTAGGCAACTGGATAGCATACTAGATATAAAACTGAACTTGAAATCAGGTACCCTGAGTTTGAATCCTAGCTCAAACTTGCTGTGTGACCTTGGCTAAATCACTTAAACTCTTCTAGCCCAAATTTCTTCATATGTAAAATAAATAATGCTACCTTCCTTACAGGGTTATAGGAAAGACCAAATGAAATATCACATGTAAAGTGCTTTGCCAATCCCTGAAAGGGCTATGCAAATGGTGGTTATTGTCATCATCCCTATTTTAAGAGAAGTAAGGGAAATCACTTCCCTGAGACCAAGAAGTGATAAGGGTTACACATGAGGGTTTTAACTTACTTCACCTCAGTCCCAAACAAGTACTTTTTTTACCTGTGGGTCTTCCCTCCTAACCATGGAGTTGTACTCTTCTCCAGTGATATAATCAATTTTTATTCATTTTCTTCATCAATGTCCACCTTAGCAGTCATTTAGTCCAACTAATACATGAGGAATCTCCACTATGATACACTAAACAAGTGATCATCTAGTCTCTGCTTGAAAATCTCTGAAGAGTGGGAATCTACCATTTTTTGAGAGATCCTATCCCAATTTTGTATAGCTCTAATTGTAGGATATTTAACAAAAAAATTACCTCTGGTTCTATAATCTGGGGTTAAAAAAAAAAAGGGCCAATTCATCTCTCTCCATGACAGTCTTTAAAATATTTGAAGACTCCTATAAAAAATACCCCTTCCTCTGCCCTGCCTAAGCTTTCTCTTTTCAAGCTTAAAAATTGCCAGTTACTTCAACTGATCTCCATGTAGAATAAGATCAAAGCCTTCCACTATCCAGGTTGTCTTTATCTAGTCAATGCTCAGCATATAAATGTCCTTCTTAAAATATGGTGTCTAAAACTCCATAGGAAGTTTAACAGGAAAAGAGTATAATGAGATAGATTATAGCCCCCTTATTTCTGAAAGCTATGCATCTAGGTGTCTCAGTGGCTATGATGAGGTACAGGCTCTGGGAACCCCCTTGAGTTCTCCTTGAATCTTCCCACATAAGGCATTTGCCTGAGGCCATGGGCCTTAAATTGTGACTCTGCCCAAGTCTTTGGCCCTCCTCTGTCAGACAATTTCCCACTCTTGATCCTCCCTGGCTCAAATCTGTTCCACCTTTGAACTGGCCTAGCCCACCATTGTCTGTCCTCTCCAGGTAGCCTCCAGCAACTTCCCACCCTTAATCACTCATTACTAGAGTCTGACCTCATGGACTCCTCCTGAAGACTCTCCCCAAACTCCTCCTCTAGACCACCCCTAGATTCCTCCCACAGCCTTTCTGTATATAAGACCCCATCTTGCCTCCATGTGTGTGAGAGTGCCATAGAATGACCTAGCACAGACTTTCTCTGTGAAGACTGGAGAATGAATTCCAGCACAGACTTACTCTGTGTCAGATGATTCTGGCCCGCTTGTCCAATGCAAGCCTTACAGATACTGAGGCTCCTTAAGAGTCTACCCAATATGGCGCACTTTTAACAAACTTTACTTTTCTTTGGCTGAGAGAAGACTTGAGCTGAATTCATTTGGCAGGACCTGGTATGTTGGTATTTTGGGGTCTTGAGCACCCCTAACCCTAGACCTCTACATTTTATGAGTGACCTCATCAGCTAGACTGCTGGGCCTGGAGTCTTCTGAGTTCAAATGCAGCCTCAGACATGTATTAACTATGTGATGCTGGACAATTCACTTAACCTTTGTCTGTCTCAATTTCCTCTACTATAAAATGGGTCTGATAGTACCACCTACATCACAGAGTTAAAAGAATCAAATGAGATTATACTTGTAATGTACTTAGCACAATGCCTAGCACGTTGCTGTTGCTGTTGTTGTTGCTGTTGTTACTCAGTCATGTCCGACTCTTGGAGACCCTGTGAGCCATAAGAAGCCAATGATATTCATGGGATTTTATTGGCTAATATAGTATATCCCTAGCTCTCTGAACCTCTGATCCTAAGTCCCTTCTACCATAGTAGTGGCTAACTTAGAGATGTAATGAAAATTAATTGAAATACGTATCTAGTATCTCATTTGTCATTTCCTTTTCTAGTAAGTTAAGGCAAACAAAGGTTAAGTGAGTTACCCAGGGTCACACAGCTAGCAAATATCTGAGATCAGATTTGAAATTGGATCTTTCTGTCTCCAGGTCCAGCAATCTAGCCACTTAGTCACTTAATTGCCTCCTAGCACATAGTGGGCCCCGAATAAGTGTTTGTTCTCTTCCTCTTTCTTAATGTAGCCCTAGGTCTCATCAGCATTTTTTAGCTAAAGGGCAACACTACTGATACATATTCAGTAAACTAAAATCCCCAGATAGCTTTCCAAACATTGGAAAGTATCAATAGACATACTTCCTTCCTCTCCTACCACCCATGCCCACAACCTTTATAGAAGTGGTCAGGAGTAGAAGAAAAATAAGAAATATCAGCAGACGTATGATTGAAAAGGAAGGTTTTTATTTTTTTTTACATTGAGAGCAAGGGGGTGTATCCTCTAGTATCCAGCTAATGTCAAGAGGGCTGTAAGAGGAGCCTGAGTGGTAAGGTAGAAAGGACACTACCTCTGGAGAGAGAGAGGAAATTGATTTTATCCCTGCTTTTACAACTTATTACCTGTTTGCTACTTATTACCAGGTATTACCTATGTGACTTCTTTAGGCCTCACTTACCTACTAGGCAAAATGAAAGGGTTAGATTAGATGGATTAGAAAGGACCATTATATTTCTAATTCCCTGATCCTCTGATCTTAAGTTCCTTCAATCATAGTGGTGGCTAAGTTAGAAATGTAATGAAGATTACTTGAAATAAGTACATCATTGGAAGAAGGAGAATATATGGTATAGGAAAAAAAGGCATTAAGAGGAAAAGAAATGAATTGGTGGTGGTGGGGGGTGGTATTTGTCCTTCATTTTCTAAGAGGAACACGGCATCAAGATAATGATGACATGACTTATAGTTGCCTTTGATTTGAGTGAAGGCAGGCTGTGCAAGGTCACCAGCCTCACTTTTTCCTTCAGAGTCATCTGGATCCAGTGATAAGATGTTCATCAGGATGACTGGAGATGACCCAGGATGCAATGGAAGATCCTGGTCCTTTTAGGCTAAGGCCTTTTCAAGTATTCACTTAGAGGTACTGCCTTTGGTGAAGAAGAAGGAGAAGAGTAACAAAGAAAGTAGGTGAAAATAATCCTGTCTTATAGTCAAAGGGTATTAGAGTCGGAAAAGACCTTAGATATTTAGCCTAATTCTCTCATTTCAAATATTTGAGAACTAAGGACCAGTGAGTTGAAGTTAATCACACAATCCCAGTTGGTCAGCTGCAGAACAAGTACAAGGGTGTTTCCAGTATACCACAATTAAAACAAGTATAGAACTACATAGAGGCCTTCCCTGATATTTATAGGAACAACAGTGACAACATATAGAAATGTCTCTACAGGTTCTACAGCAATTGATGCTAGCAGCTAGAGTGATGTTGATCTTTGTACCTGGTCTCTCATCTTCAAGTCTCTCTCCACTCTAAATCATCCTCTACACAGCTGTTTAGGCGGTTTTTCTAAAATTTAGACCTGATTATCTCGCTCCCTACCCAATAAGCTCCAATGTCTCCCTAGTTCCTCCTTGATCTAATATAAAGTACCCTGCATGGCATTTAATGTTCTTTACCACCTGGCCCATTTTTTTACTTTGCCATGAATTCTACAATTCAGCAAAACTCACCTACTTGTGGTTCCTGGAATACAATCCTTCATGTCCTATCTCAAGGCTTTTTCACTGGCCTTCCCCCAGTCTTAGAATGCTCTTCCACTTCACCTTTGCCTCTTAGTTTCCATGGATTCCTTCAGGGAAGGCTCTACTCAACTTCACCTTCCACAAAAGACCTTTTCTCTATCCCTACCTCCTAGCTGCTGAGTCATTCCCTCTTCAGATTACTTTTCATCTATCTGTATATATCATATTGTGAGTACTTGTTGTTGAGTTGTTTCAGTTGTATCTAATTCTTTGTGTCCCCACTTGGGATTTTCTTGGCAAAGATGCTAGAATAGTTTGCCATTTCCATCTCCAGCTCATTTTACAGATAGGAAACTAAGGCAAGCAGGGTTAAGTGACTTGTACAGGGCCACACAACTAGTAAGGGTGTGAAGCCAAATTTGAACCCAGGTCTTCTAGACTTCAAGCCTGGCACTTTACCCACTGTGCCACTTAGCTGCCCTTTTGAGTCAATGGTTGAGATCTAAAATATCATTATAATGATTCCATGGTCTCTGACTTGTCCATAGAAGTATCAGACATTGCACCTTTACATCTCGTGAAGGATTATCTCATAGACACACTAGCTATGCCAGTCAGTCAATAAGCATCTCATAACAAATCACTTTTGTTTACTCTTTACTGTAATGGAAAGTGTGTTGAACTTCAAATCAGAGGATAAAAGTGATGTCAGTTGACCTTGACTATGTCATCTAGCTTTGGAACAATGACTAGAGTGCCAAACCTGGAGTCTGAAGGATCTGAGTTAAAATCTTTCCTCATAATTTTTCTTGTTATATGATCCTGGGCAAGGCATTTCAATTCTGTCTACCTCATCTTCTTCATCTATAAAATTAGGATAATAATATCTGGATTACCTAGGGCAGGACTGCATAGGGTTATTGTCAAGCACAAATATAATCATAGGATCATGGGTCAAAAACTAGAAAGGACTAAAAAACTGTCTAATCTAAGATCCTCTTTTAATATCACTTACATAAAATATTTTGCAAAATTTTAATCAGAAGCATTATATCAGCTATTACTGGTAGTGGTCACACTAGTAGTAGTAGTAGCTATGGTGGTGGTGGTATCAGAAGAAAATCTTAAAACTCCCCAAAAGATAGTTGTTTTTCTTTGTTTACAATATCTGCATGCTGCTATTTTGATAACAGCTACAACACTGGTTTGAGGGAAATCTAAAGTTGCAGTCCTCCTTTGCTTTTATAAATTTCACATGTCAAACCAGTAGTTCTTTTTAATCTAGAGTATTAAAAAGGAGATTATATTAGCGAAACCCAGGCTTTCAGAAGTAAAGCAGTGGTAATAATGAAAGAAAATGAAATGTAATATTACTTAAGGTTGGAAACAGAATCAGAACTGGAAGGGCCTGAGTCCTTCATTCCCTCATTTTAAAGGTATAGAAACTGAGGCCAGGAGAGGAGAAAAAATCCTCATACTCATTTAACAATATAGTGACAGAGCTCAGCTCCTAACCTCCTGGGCAGAATTCAATTGATTATAGCAAAACATTTCTTCTGATCATCATCATCGTCATCATCGTCATTGTCACCATCGACTAATGATACATTGCATATAATAATGCATATGGTTACTATTACTGTTATTAATTAAGTACACCACTAAAATAGTTGCTACTTATATAGTACTTTAAGGTTTGCAAAGTGCAAATAACAACCCTGGGAAGTAAGGTCTATTATTATCCTCATTCTGCAGATGTGAAAACTAAGGCAAGCAGAAGTTAAGAGACTTATGCAAGAGGTGAATTTTAAATGCAGGTCTTCTTTGACTCCTGGTCCAGCATTCTCTCCACTGCATCACCCAGCAGCCACTAGAAGCATTCATAGCAGGTAGCCAGCCCCAGAGGCGGACCCAATCCTGCAGAGAATTCGGTGAAAACTTCCCTAGAAAGTGCGTACTCAACCTTTTGAAATAATTTTGTTCATATCATATATACCTATTTCTGTATATATTGCATTTTCTTAAGCAGAATGTTAGTCCCTCAAAGGCAAGGACTTAGGAGTTTTGGCTTTGTGTCCCTATTTCCCACCATAGGAACATTCCGCATAATAGATACTTAGTAAATGTTTGTTTAATTGAATTAAAATGTAAAATATATAGCTCACTGAGGGAAATTATCTATCTCGGTATGCAGTTGCAAAGACCCTCTTCCTAAAATGTAACCTGTGCTCTTTCCCTTCTGTCCTGGTTTCCATTAGTAACACCCAAGGGATTGGATCTGATCCTGTTGCCATAGCAACTGCCTGGGAGCCTAGCCATATCCCTGATGTTTCTGAGCACAACTAGCAGGGCTGTTTGACAAATTCTCTTATTCTACCATCGCAGTGAGAAACAGCAGTTTTCCATCCTATTGATAATAAACACAATAGCTCATACTTCTAGGGCTTTTAGCTTTACAAAGCACTTTCCTTACAACAGCTCTGGGAGGCAAGCAATGAAAGCATTAGTCTCTTCATTTTACAGATGAGGAAACTGAGGCTTAAGGAGTCAGAGTCACTTTCCAGGGATTACATTGCTAACTTGTGACAGAACCAGGGTCTGAATCTTCAGACTCTAAGTCCATTGCTCTGATTTATGATGCCCCATCACCAGACTTGAGTTCATAGAGTCATACATAGAATATTAGCACTGGAAGTAGACTTATGTAGAGATCCTCTAGCCCTAAGATCATAAAATTAAAGTACTGAGAGAGAGAGAGCTTAAGGAATGAACTAGAAGAAATCTTTAATATTCCCTAGTTCAATCTACTATTTGTTTTTTTATAGATGAGGAAACAGAATCCCATCTCCCAATCCCACCAATTGGTATGATTTGCTCCAAGTCACAGAGCAAACCAATAACAGAGAAAATACTAGATCCCAAGTCTTTTGACTCTTGGGACAAGGTTGTTGTTGTTTTTTCCCACTAAAGCAACTCTATCTTTTTCTATTACTCAGGTTTGTATTGTCAGTTCCATAGGTCAAAGTTGATCTTGGTCAATGAAGTCATATTTCACCCATTTCAAAACGTAGGCAGAGAAATAGATTCAGTGTTTTGTTTGTTTGTTTTTTTACTTTGGACTTCTTTTAATTTGGACATCTTCTAATGCATGTCTTTCACAATATTGATGAGGTTAAGGTCATAGGTTCCATTCTTAAAAGGCTCAGTAAGCTTGATACTCCATAGTTATCTATGTCTCACCCTTCACAATGACAAAACACAGTCTATGCAGAAAACTTTCATATAGGAGGCCAATGTTATTAGGGTAAGATTGTGAGGTGTAGTCAACTGGTATTTGGTCTCAAACAGTTAAGAAGATATTAAATAAGGGACCCCAGAACATTTTTAAGTCAGAAAGCATTCCTCTAGGAGTAAGAAGTTTGTCTTTGGACCAGCTACTGGTATAAATACTAGTAGTTGCAACACAGTTCCACAGCAGCCCTAAGGTAGAATTTTGATCTTCCCTTACACATAGCAAAGAGTTTTACTTCCTCATGTGGGCTATAATGATCCTATCTGGTTTCCTCCTTCCAAGAGTAAAGATATCTTTCAAAGTAAGGTATCCAAAGGATGAGAAACCCCTGCATCAATGAAAGGACATTACTATCTACCCAGATTCAGGGTAGAAGACAGGACATTCCTAAATGTGTTAAGATGGGAGAGAGAATTTCCTATCTACCTAGGTTCAGTAAGAACAAGTTTTGTGTCCAATAAATTATTATAGGTGACATTTATAAGTACTATATATAGCATTTTGGGAGAGTGTATATGATAATATTTTATATGTACTATACATGTATAGCTATATATTTTAAAATACATATTGTATATATATATGCATATATATGCATATATACGTGCATATAATATCCATACAACCTTATTTTATGCTTGCAACAACCATTTGTGGTTGATGTTATTATCATTCCTATTTTACAGATAAAGAAACTGAAATTGAGAAAGGTTAAATAACTTTCTCAGAGTTGCACAGATAATAAGTATCTCAGGAAGGATTCAGTTCTAGGTCTTGAGGAGCAGCTAGTACATAAAGTATGGGACCTGAAGTCAGGAAGACCTGAGCTCAAATTCAGCCTCAGATACTTACTAGATCTTGACCGTGGGCCAGTCACTTTACCTCTTTTTGCTTCAATTTCCTTAACTGTCAAATGGGGATAAGAATGATACCTACCTCCTGTAGTGCCATGGATGAGCACCTTTCCAGAAGAACGTTGCCATGAACAGCTTTGAAAGTATAGTGAACACTCTCTTTATTCAATAACAAATCAGAGCAAAACATTCACAGAAAATCAAGGTACAGCCTCACAGTGTTACAACTTATCACAGAAAATAAAAATGCAGCATTCACAACTTATCACTAAAATGGCCACATAGTTTTCACCACAGTGGTCACATAGTTTTAAACAAAACATAATCATTTAGTCAATCAATCACTTAGTAACTCAATCATTCAATCAACTCAGTCATTCCATCATACTTAAGGAGACTTGCCTCCTTAAGGGTCACAAAATACAATAGTCAAAGTTCTCCACTCATGGGGCACATTAAGTTACAAATCAGTCACTATTCAGTCATCATTCACTATTCAATCAGCAGAAAATACATAGGCCATCCACCCCTTGGTGACAAGTAAATCACAATCTTCTCAGTCAGTACACAGTATCCAGATAAAGTCTTCTTTCAGCTTGACTCAGGGTAGGCTCTCAGATTCCTGGGATACCCTTCCATGGTCCCAGCTCCTACTTGGATTCACCAAACTGTCACCTGGGTTCAAAGGCAGACAGCTCCCAGCTCCTTGTCCAGCTCTCCATGCAATTCCTGTTCCACAATGAAGCTCACAGTGTCCAGTCTACCTTAAATCCTTCACAGCATCTATCCTTGGGAAGTCAAAGCTTAACAAAGCCAAAAAGAGACAAAATACTGACAGCATCATGATGCTTCCTCAGTCTTCTGCTGCTCTGGCTGGCACTCAGAAGAAGCTCTGCCAGCACAATTCCTAGGAAATTCTGCCTTGCCCAGCTGGGGTTTTACCTTATATGCGGTATTGCTTCTCCCTGTTCAGCCTCTTCCTGTCATGTCAGCAATAGAGGTTTCCTGTTCAGCCCCTTCCTGTTATGTCAGCAACAGGGGTTCATGCCTTCTGTTTCTTTAACAGAGGTGTAATTTGAAACTAGGTGCTAAGTACTTCTTAGCTTAGCAATACAAAGGGATATTCACATTTCATTGCCATTACCCCTCCCAGGATTGTTGTAAGGATCTAATGGAGATGATATTTGTACACCACTTAACACAGCATCTGGCACATGATAGGTGCTTAATAAATGTTTCCTTCCCTTCTTCCTTCCTGTTATCTCTCCTCCAACAAAATATACAGAGACTGGATCAGACTTTGAAACTGAAGGTCAGTGGTGAACAAGGAGCCCTGGGGGCATTTTAATTTTTTTAAAAAGAATATAAACAAATACATATACACATAGTCATGAACAAATACATATGTAAAAAGGCATACATATGCAAACAAAGGCATAATATAAATAGTACAACACATTTCTTTTGGGTTTGCACTTAAGAAATTTTATATCTTTTTAAGATGAATATTTATTGAATTCTCGATAACAAATGAGATTTGTATCTATCAAAATAACTCAAAAACCAAAACAGCTATAATTATTTTAAGAAATTGTAAAAACAAACAACTTTGAAAACTTAAAAAAAAAAAAACTTTGATCAACCATCTGTGATAGCAGAGGTCCAATGCTGAAATTGCTACCCTGCTTCAAACAGAGATTTGATGTGCTCAGAGTGCATAAAGAGATATATATTTTTTTGAACATGGTCAATGTGGGAATTTGTTTTGCTTGACTATGCATATATGTAACAATGGTTTAGTTTTTAGTGGGGTTTTTTTGTTTGTTTTTGTTTTCAAATTGGAACCAGGGGTTGGAGGGAAAGAAAATAGATGTGTTAATTTAAAAATAAATTTAAAAAATTAACAAGTAAGCTTCAAAATGTAAACTCTGTAAATAAGATGCAAGATACTAATTCTTTTAAGACATTAGGATACATCTCATTACATCCAACACAACCTGTATGAATACCTATGATAACATATATATATATGTGTGTGTGTATGTGTGTGTGTGTCTACACTATATATTTATCTTTATACATACATATTTGACACTTACGTATGCATATATTTTTAATTTTATGTCCTTTTTTTTTTTTGCTTTTTGGAGAGGAGAAGGCAGAACATTTGGGGTGAAGTGACTTGCCCAAGGTCACACAGCTAGTAAGTGTTAAGCATCTGAGGCTGAATTTGAACTCAGGTCCTCCTAATTCCAGGACCTGTGCTCTATTCACTCTGCCACCTAGCCACCCCTATATCCTTCTTTTTAATGCTAAGTTTTTTCTGACTCAGCAAGGAATCCCATTTACTTTTAGTAACTGTTAATGCCTTCATATTCCAACCAGGTATCTACCTGGACCATCTCATCATCTTTCTTTGTTATTTTGCTTTTCGATACCTGCACACTCTTGACCTCCAGCAATCATACTCCAGTTCTTAGAGGAATTAATACTCATAGACTTGAGTTGGGTTATGTTGGTCGGTAAGTGAGTGAAAACATACTTAATAGTCTCCTATAATCTGGCCTACTCCAGACAAGACCATGTTTCACATTTCATCCCACCTCTTACCTTTACATGGCACAGTGGAGAGAGTGCTGGATGTAGAGGCAGGAAAGCCAGAGAGTGGCCCTTTGTAAGTCATTTAACCTCAATTGGTCTGTATTGGCCTCAATTTCTGTATCATTAAAATGGGAACAGCAATAGCATCTACTTCTCAGGATTGTTGTCAGGATAAAATAAGATAATATATTTAGAATAGTTTGCAAACTTTATTATGCTATATGTGTTAGCTATTATTACTGTTGTTAAAATTGTTTTTATTATTATTATTGTGCATATCTTGGGGTACACACTGAACTATAAGCATATATATCTCTCACTCCATTCCTGATTTATTCTGAGCACAATTATCAACTAATTATTCCTATTGCTTCTGGAAAAGGCATGTTGATTAGTTACCCTATACATCAATGTAAAATTATTTTCACTCAGACCAGGACTTCCCATCCCTAAGCAACATGGCCCCAGTGAGCCCTCTACTTTGAAATGTGAGATTCTTGAGGACATGAATTATCTCACTTTTGCAATTATATTCCCAGAAATTAGCATAGGGCCCAGCATACAGTAAGTGCTTACTGAGTGCATTTTCTTGCATTTATTCTTCACTCATTTACTTTAAGCAAAAAGAGTCATAATTTTTGCCCATACTTTGAATTTAGACAAAAATAAGGATTTTTTAAAAAGATACATCTGAAGAACTCAAGGATTTCTTCTTCTTGTTTTCTTTTGCTGTAGTTGAAAAGAAGGAAGGGAATGGCTTGTTCTTGTGTTGCTCAGAAAAAGAGAAAGAAGGTCACTCTAAACCAAATGAAAAATATGTATGACTGAACATTCAGGCAGTACTGATATTGAATTATGAAAGATAGGATAATGCAAGTATATTTTAGCAAAATATCTGTCTGGATTTTTCCTAATGAGAGTGATCTCATCAGGCAGTCCTTAGTGATTAGAATCGGGAAGAGGCAAATAAGAACTATTTCTTTGGTTAATGTTCTTAGAGATCAGGAAACCATTGTCAACCATTGTTTAAATGTGATTATCTTAAGGATTAAACGTTTAATATGAGAGGGAAAGAAAAAAAAAGCACTGGTGCACTACTATCTACTACTTTTTTAAGGGTAGGTAATCAGTTAATCATTTATTAAACATTTATTAAACATATTTATTAGATATTGTATATGCCAGTTACTAGGTGGTACTAGATATTGGGAACCCAAAGAATAGAGTAAACCTGTCCATCTCTTCAGAAGTTTAAACTGTGATGGGGAAACCAAATACAATTAAATAGGCATATTTAAAATATATGTAAAATTGATAAGAGGTAATCCTCCTCCTCCTTATCTCTGCCTCGTGGCTTCCCAGACTTCCTCCAAGTCTCAGATAAAATTTCACATTTGAGAAGAAATTTTTCCCAGGCCTCCTTAATGATGCTGCTTTTCCCAGAAATAATCTCTTATTTATCCTATTTATCCTGATGTGTACTGCATTAGACTGTTAACTAAGGGCATACCATCTTTTGTCATTCAGCACAATGCCCGGAACAAAGTTGTCACTTAATAAATGCTTATTAACATGACATGTGGAAGATGACACTTGAAGAATCTGAAGAAGGAGCCTCAAAACCTTGGATAAGTCAGAAGAATTTTTGTCTCATTTTTTTTCTCATGTGTAAAATGATAACCAAATTATAAAAGCAGACCTCAAACTATCTTGGAGAATTCAAACAATACATTGTACTGAGACTGAACCATTGTCAGAGACTGAACTGCTGCACACAATACCCTAAACATAACCTTGATTCATAAAAATGGAAGAAAAGAGTTGTTGTTTTTTCAAGGATGTCACTTTTACCAAGTACTCAATCTCCAAGCCACATGGAACAAAAAGTTTTCAAAGTATAGAGATGTCTGACTGAGATCAAATTTATGAAGGAAGAGGATGCCTGTTGTCTTGCCTGCTTCTTAAATTGTTTTGAGGATGCTTTCAGTGAGCCTTGAAAGGATGTGCCTACAACATCTGCTTTTATTCAATGAAAATATGTTTATTTTATTAAATTATGCAATAATCCTCAGAACATTGACCATAAAGGAAGGGAAGGATAGTGACGGGGCTTAAAGTCATTTACATAGAATTTCTTTACAAAAGATTATTAAATAATAATCTGAGATAATGAGATAATTATGAACATATTGGTAGCAACAATAAGAGGAAGCAAATCAGCTAGCATATTTTACATTTATTATGTACCAGGAAATGTGCCATAGTTCAGGTGATACAAAGAATGAATGTGTGTGTGTATGATGTATGTATGTATGTATGTATGTATGTATGTATGCATTCCCTGATCTCAAAGTGTAAAAAGTCTAATGGAGGAGACAGCATACAAACAACTATGTAAAGACAAGATATATATGGTGTCCTTAATGTTTCAGTGATGATAACTTTAAACTGCACTATGATATTGGGGACAATAAGTTAGGGATAGTCTCAGAAGGAAGACACTAAGATCAATAAGGACTGGGAAAGGCTTTTTGTAGGGGATGGGGCTTTATTAGAAATTTGAAGGAAGACAGGAAAGCTAGGAAATGGAGATGAGAAAAAGAGTTTCAGTCATGGAGGACAACCAGTAAAAATGCTCAAATTTGGGAGATGAAGTGGCATATCTGAGAAGCAGCAAGGAGGCCATTGTCACTAGATCACAACAAATAGTGTTGAATATGGTGTTAAACTGGAAAGATAGGGAGGTTATGAAGGGCTTTGAAAGCCAAATAGAGGATTTTATATTTGATCAAGAAGGTTACAGGGAGTCAATGGAGTTTGCTAAATAGAGGGAGAGGATGTGGTCAGACCTGCACTTTAGGGAAATCAATTTGATGAAAACATGTTTAATACAATGAACAACTATGTAATATTGATCTTATGTATACCTCTGGAATTGCAAAATGGATGATAAAATTTCCATCATAATAAAAACACATAGAATGTTGAGCAAACATAGGGTTATACTACCCTGAAGCAGTTCTGTATAAATTAACACTTCCATGTCAAAAAGGAGGGAAAAGATTGTTTGATATTCATAGAGAACAAGCTGAGGAGGTCAAAAGTTACAGAAATACTTGTGGAATAAGTATGCACCACTTCACCAAGCAATAGTAATGACAGATAACAAGTATATGTCATTTGATTTGTTAAATGTAACCAAAACAGGTGTACATTCAGACAGAGCCTATGAAACAATGAAGATCCAATATTGCAATTGAATGGCCCTTGATGAGTAAGTTACGTGTATACTCAGTCAACAATAGATATGTCAACAAACAAGCATGAAACAAACTAATGATATTGACTTATTTATGGAAATGGAGGAGTTTGGATTGGCAATTCAGAGTCAGATCATGGCCACTAGAAATTCTGGAAGGGTTATCTTTAAGGATCCTGGATTTAGGGATCAACAAAGTTTACACAAAGAAAAGGTATAGCTTACATATGATACCACTGAAGGCTGTAAAAGTTTAGAAGTTTCCAGACACATAGCAAGACATGACTGGTTAGTTAGAGCTATACCCAGGAACTCACTAATTTTCATGAACTGACACAACACATTCCCAAACTACAAATACAGACCTAAAAATATTCTGGAGAACTTAATCAACTTGGCATTAACTGGACATAACTCAGTCAACTAGAACATAAACATAGATCAAATGTTTGTCTACAATTATCTAGAAATGACCTTTATAAGGCAATAATAAAAATGCATTTAATAGATGCTAAACAATACATTTAATAGATACTGGACACTTTTAAGCTGTAATTAACAAGAAGATGTCAAGGTATAAAGACTTGGCTGAGGAGATTACAATAACAAAATTAGTTTCATATTACCCCATGCCATTGTCCTTTTGCAACTCAAACTTTACGTAAGGATGGTTTCTGTTTTATCTACAAAGAATGAGCTTGCCTTCTCACACTTTCATTCTACTAAAAAAGGAGTCATTTTATCTGCCTGTACAACAATCCATAGAATGTTAACTATGAAGGAATAATACTTGGTTAGCCAATTGTCCTAGGATAATTCCTATCTGAACCTTGTTGATTGCAAACCTAGGATACTAATTGATAGATAAAGATAATAATTGAATTCTGCCTCTGCCCCTACCTACGTGACCTTAGTTCCTCCTTGACAAATTGAAGGCTTTTACTAGATGAACTCTGAAGTCTTTTCCAGATCTCCATATGTGATCTTGTAAAAATATGGAAAAATATTCATAATAATTATACTGTTAATAATAGCACAAAGTAACATATCTTCATCTCATGCGATCTTTCCCTAATGATATAATATGATTTGGACTGAATACATGCAAAATTCTTGAGGAATATCAAGGGGAAATGGAACGAAAATCTTTATGTTTTATTTTGGAGGTTAAATGGAATCAATGGATAAATGAAAGATTTGTAAATAATGTTGTCTTTTCTAGGAATTATCCATTCAGCATAAAGTTATCAGGAATGAAGCTATGTCAGGAAATTTAAGACATCCTAAAGTTAATTGGGAAGAGCATATATCAAATAATTAACACCTTTAAAAAACCAATCTTCATATATGCTTCTGGAATATTATAATGAATTCAGTAGATAATAATGAAAATGATAAGACAATTAGTAGTATTTATGTAGTACTTTAAGGCTTGCAAGACATTTTGCAAGTATTATCTATTTTTAACCTCACAACAATTCTAGGATAAAGGTCCTATTATTATCCCCACTTTTACAGATGAGGAAATTAAGGCAGAGAGGTTAAATAGTTTAACCAGAATCACAAAACTGGTAATAAGAGTCTGAGACTAGATTTGAACTTAGGTCTTTCTGACTCCAAGTTCAGCACTTTATGCACCAAACTATCCAGCTACAAACAAAGATGGATTCAACCTTAGTGAACCTGCCACCTCGAGGTAGCTATAGAAAAACTAAAAGTCATTCAAAATGAGGAAGAGTATTGATGCATGTTATTGGGTGGCATGATCAGTTTGTATAAATACTTCTGGAATTAACAGAAGAGCCAAAGAAGATTCTGACATCACATACCTTTGTGCTTGCTTAGTGTAATGAATTTTGGTTTACTTTTGGATGGAACCCTTGAACCAAGCTGCAAGAGTGGAAGAAAAAAGAAATAGTCACATGAGCTCAACCAGCAATATGTCAACAAAAAAGTAGTAAGTAAATGGTTGAGTCAGACCATTTGCTTTCAAAACCAGAAGGGTTCATGAGGACCATAAAACAATAAGTCACTGCTACCAGAAATTATAAGAAGGTCCTCTCTGGGGAGCATGGAATCATTGATAAATGTAGATTTTTATAAGGAAATGGGGAAAAGTATAAAATATCACTACAGATAGTCAATATTTAGCAACCCATAACTACCTAAAAAGGTACAAATATAGCAAAAATTCTATTATCTTTCATTAACAATGATAAACTCTCATATTAAAATACAAACCCAAAATGCCCCCTAGATTTCAGCAAATAATCGGCATTGGAACCAAAACATCCTCAGACAAGACTATAACACATAACTGGATAAAACACTGCTCCCAAATTTAAAAATATTTTAATAGAAATTGTGATACCAAATATGTTTATTCACATATTTACATGGAATTGATTTTTTTTTTTAAATGCGGAATCCTAGTGGAAGATACTAATCAATCAATAAGCATTTCTTCAACTTCTACTCTATGTCAGGTACTGCACTGGGGATATAACAACAAAAATGAAGGAGTCCTTACTCCTAAGGACCTTACATTTTACCTGGGGAGATAGCATGTACAAAATAAATGAAAGGTATTCTACAAATAAAAGGCCTCTAAGAACAAGATGAACTATCTGCCATCTTTTTCTTCCTATCTACTATGGGGGTTTTCCCAATAATACTTTGAGTTAGTCTACAAGAGATGAGTTTAAAGACAGAACTTTTACTCAATTAAAATAACCATTTTAATCACCTACATAATAGTCCGTCAAGATTGAAACAATAAAAGAATGGTAGTAATTACAGCAACCTGTCCCAGGACTACTTGTAACTGAATTTCAATGTAAGATGATGATGGTGGTGATGATAAATAATAATAATAATAATAATAATAATAATAATAACAACAACATATTTGTATAACACAAATTTTCAAAGTGCCATAGTTTATAAAAATCATTTGAAACAATTAAATCTTGGGATAATAGAACCCAGTTCTCTGAAAAGGGAGGTTCAGATTTTAAGTCACTTACCTCAAATCAGGAAGCTCAAGTTAGATGTAAGAACTAGGACTAGAATATCTTGTTTCATTGATATGAGTAACTAAAACTATAGAAATTCCCTGCACTGAGGTATACTAATACATTATCCACGTATAGATTTAGAGAGTTTCTCAGGGCATTTGCAGGTTAAATGATTTGCCCAGGATCACACAAACACCACATGCCAGAGGCAGAACTTAAACCCAGGTTTTCCTGATTTCCACAGTGATAATGCACTGAAAGATAGTGACTCTCAAATACAATTTATTAGATATCAATTACCTAGTTCATTGTATACATTCCTAAGCATTCCTGCGAATGTTTCTGGTAGATTTTCCATTATTAGAATGCCCAACTGAATTGCTCTCAGTCTTCACTAATGTCTGCCAATGACTTAGTTGGTTGTTGGCACATTGGATTTGTTTCCTTTTGGCTTCACACACTTCTAGAGGATGCTGCAATTAATCTGGTCATTGGTTTACACTTAAAATAACACAGTCTTTGGCTGGAAAAACTCATGAGTGAAAGTTGCAAAAATCATTTCTCTTCCTGCTGTCACAAGACTCTGAAAAAATTTCTCATTGGATCCAAATTTTCAATATTTTGGAAATTCAGTGTGTCTCATTGATGGCTGAAGAATGCCATTATGTCTCTTTTTTTGGACCTTGAAAAGACAGAATACTCACTCCTCTTTTTTTTAAGTTTTGTTATGATGTACTATATCCCATTGTTGACTAGATACCTCTGATCTGGTTTCCATGTCACAATATGTAATACATAGAAAAATCTCTTATTATTATGTGAAACTCATCAAATGTGAAAGACTTCTAAGTAACAGGAATTCCAATGTAATTTTCAGTTCCTTTCAATTATACAGGTATTTATAAGGCACCTATTATATACAATACATTTTGCTTGGGGGGGGAATAATTCTTGACCTTGAGGTGGGGAAAGGAATTCTACCAGATGTAAAAAGGAGGTACCATTCATGTCTTCAATATAATAGATGCTAAGTGTTTTCTTAACTGGTTTATTGAATTCAATCAATATCTGCTTTAACCAAAATACTTTGGGGGAATATTACTTCAACTCTTTTTTCTTCTGTCATTTGACACAAACTGCTTTTTTGCCTTGCACTACTTGCCTCTCTACCCCACAGGTTCTTGTCAGCAATTCAAGTTTACTCAATTCTGTTTATCAAGCATTTATTTTGCACCTGCTTTATGTCCTGTTCTAGACCTAACGGGATGTAAGGTTAGTACCAGTTCTCAAGGAATATATGATATAATGTGTGTGTATATGCATGCACAACCCAAGCAAGTCATTTTATCATACACACATAATATGTACAGTCAATTAACACATATGTAAATTTCTTTTGTACAAAATGAAACCTGATATATGAGAACTAGAAACAAAGTATATCAAATCTGCAGACAAAAAGACCATTTTTTTAGCCATCTGTCACTTATTTACCTTTAAAATTAGTTGTTATTTATGTTTTTCCTTTCTTATATCATCAGGATTTCTCCCAGTATTCTTCTTTATCACTCCTCCAGGGGAGACATATAATAAATAATGTGTTATTTTTTATTTAAAAATTTAAAAAAATAGAGGAAGAAGAGGAGTAGGATTGATACAACTGATCAATGCTTCAAGGAAATCTGAGAATATGTATAATTTTCCAAACTGATGGACCTCCTACCTAAGCAGAGGAGAGGGGTCTTCTCATAGCTCTTATATATCTCATTTCCCTTATGCTTGTTCTTATGCAGCTTTCACTTTGTTGTTTCTGTGATTACTCTTTCCATTTACATTGTTGTAGTCATCATTCATATGTTTTGACTTTCAGTACTTCGCTTTGCATCAGTTTATATAACTCTTTCCATACTTCTCTGCAGTCATTAGGGTCATTATTCTTTATAACATAGTAATTATATTACATTATTTTGCCAAAATTTGTTTAGCAATTAGATGATAATGTTCAGCGGTTGGTAGAGAGAATAGAATCAGGTGTAGCTTCATAGAGAAGGCATTTGAACTGAGTCCTGAAAGATCTATGAACTTTTGATAGACAGAGAAGTTACATTGCTCTACCAACAGAACAGATTACCAAACAAACCAATGACATTTTATACTGAGACCTTTAAGAACGTGACAGACTCCCATCTACTTTCAAAATAGATTATTCTCTTCTTATTTGTCCTTCATTAAATCATACTTCTAATTGCCATCATACCCCTTGTGTTTTATGACCCATTTTTACTCTTTTCAGATATTTTTTCACATATATTAGCTCTTTTGATTCAATAATTCTAGATAGATATTTGATTATTTTCTTGAAAATTACTTTAAGAGGCAATGCATGATTACTTTGATCTATCAAATGGTCTTAGGAACAGTGACAGCCTAGAAATCATCTCTGTCATGTTATCAGTAGTGGAAATAGGATAGAATATGATAAACATGCTTGTTGGTTTCTTTTTTCAAAAGACTGGGAGCTGAATTTTGTTGTTCTGTAGAAGTTTTTATTATTTCTCTCTCTCTCTCTCTCTCTCTCTCTCTCTCTCTCTCTCTCTCTCTCTCTCTCTCTCTCTTTCTCTCTCTCTCTCTGTCTCTCTCTCTCTTATTCACTCACTCTCTCTCTCTTTTTCTCTCCCTCTTTTCCTCTATTCTCACCTCCCTCAACCTCTATCTTAATTTCTTCCTCTCACCTTCTCTTCTAGAAAAACTGCTTCTGCAAGAGGAAGCTAGATGGCACAGTGGATATAAATGATAGGACCTGAGTTCATATCCAGCCTCAGACACTTACCAGCCATGTGAACCTGAGGAAGTCAGTTAACTTCTGTTTGCCTACCACTGCCTAACACGTTGAAGTAAGGATCAAATGGAATGATATTTGTAAAGCATTTAACACAGTACCTAGCACATAGTAGAGGTTTATTTCCTCCATCTCAAGGAAGCAATTGGACATATCACATTACCTCCCTAAGATTACAGTTACCTTCTCTCTAAAAATTTGCATAACAATTTAACTCACAAAGCTGTTGTGTCATATGAGATAACAAACACAAAGCAATTTGAAAACTATAAAGCTTCATTAAATGAAAGTTATTGTTATTATTCTTCACTTATAAATCTGTTCTAACAAACTACTTTTTTAATGTTATAGCTTTTCTGGAGGCACTAAGAATGAACTAGACTTAGTAAGATTTCTAGGACTTGGAGCTTTTTGCTCACCTCCTATGGCTAGGAAACAAAGCATGATTTAAGAAAAGAATAGGACAAAATAAAAAGCCTAAAAAATAAAAAGGGGACTTTATGGCACAGGTCTACTCTGGGAGCCATATAGGGAAGAGGGACCCTTGCTAGCATGCTTTTTTTTTCTTTCTAACTGATTCATAATCATTATTCATTTGTAAATTCATAGATAAATTTCCAGAGACAGAATTACTAAAAACTTAGGACTTTTAAACTGCCTCATCAAATTATGTGCCTACTGCAGCAACTCCCAAAGTTGCATACACATCATCTCTTGATTTGAAGGAGGTAATATGACTGAGTGAATAAACCGTTGGATTTGGAGTAAGGTAGACTTGGGTTTAAGTTAAACTCTAGGTAGCTAGGTGCTTCAGTGAGTAGAGCACAGGACCTGGAGTCAAGAAGACCTAAAGAAGCCTTCAGGAAGATCTTCCTGAAATCAAATCTGGTCTTAAGCACTTACAAGCTGTGTGATCCTGGGTAAACCACTTAACATTGTTTTCCTCCATTTCCTCATCTGTAAAATGAGCTGGAGAAAAAAATGGCAAACCATTCCAATATCTTTGCCAAAAAAAATCCAAATGGGATCACGAAGCATTGGACATGACTGAACAAAAGACTTCAACTTAAATTTTGCCTCTGGTACTTACTAGCTATATAACCTACATCAAGTGACTCATCTGTGGAAAATACACCTTCATTTTCTCATTAATAAAATGGAAATAATAGGTGTAACATCAAAATTGTGGATTTGTCATAAGGTTCAAATGGAATAGTGTCTAATATTTTTTTTTCCATCTTTAAATGAATGCGAAAATTTTAACTATTATGATGGGTTCTCACAATAACCCTGGGCGATAGCCATGGGAAGCATTGTTAATCTCATTTTGCAGGTGAGGAAGTTGAGGTTCTAAGAGATTAAGCAACTTGGAAGCAATTTAGCAGAGTAGAGCACAATAGAGTCTGGGTGAGAAAAACCTGAGTTCAAATTCTGATTCTTACTTTTAGTGATTGTGTGACCTCTGACATATCACTTAACCCCTCTTAGCTTCTTTTTGGTAAGATGGGAATAATATTAGCCCCTATTACACCACAGTGAGAAAATGCATATAAAGTATTTTGCAACCCTCAAATACTATATAAATGTTAGAGATGATGATGGTGATGATGGTGTTGCTGCTGAAGATGATGATGATGATGATGATGATGATCACATGAAAATAATTGAGTGGTTGATACAGCGCATCTGATTTGATGTCCAATCTCATCTTTCTATTCTAACATATTGACTTTACTGACAACAGAAACAATAGATTGTGATTTAATCCTTTAAGTTTGCAAAGTGTTACATACATAAATTATCTGATCCTTGCGAGGTATATAGTTCAGGCATTATCATCCCCATTTTAAAAATGAAGAAAATGAGGTTTTAAGAAGTTGGGTGGGGTGGAGAAGAAGTTATAGGTGTAGCTATGTGGCACAGAGAATAGAGTATCAGCCCTGACGTCAGGAGGACCTGAGTTCAAATTTGACCTCAGACACTTGACACTTACTATCTGTGTGACTTTGGGCAAGTCACTTAACCCCAATTGTCTTGCCTTCTCCCCTCAAAAAAAAAGTTGTGATTTGCTCCAGGATAACACATCTGGACAATGTCAAAGGAGTTTAAGAAGCCAAGTCTTCCTGACTTCAAACCCATCTTCTAAGCCATATACAGGGTTGTATAAGGTCAGTGTCCTGACTCACTGATTTATACTGGTAGAGTTTGAGCTTATATCCTCTACAGGAGAGGTGTCAAGAACATAGCCTACTGTCAACCCACAACACTTCTGAGGATAGCCCAAATGAGATCAAAAATAGAATTGGGAAATATTTTTTTTAATAAAATAAAAATAGATAATGCTAACTTGCAGTTTTCTAAGTCAAGACAGTGCCGGAAGAAATTCTTATGTATGGTTTAGTGGCCCCATTTCTACTTGAATCTGTTTTAAAGGACAGATGAATACAGAATTCTCAAATACAAAGTGACTAAATTCATTTGAAAAAATTGTTATCCTTTTCTACAATCTGGAGCAACTACAGGGAATATTTTTTTTTCTTAGTACATTGGATGAGGGTGGCCATGGCACAGATAATACAAGACAAATTTATATGGTTTTGAATATATTTTGCCCCAACTTTGAATCTTGGAGGGCCTGGCATTCTAATAATTAATTTAGAGCAAGGGGATAAAGCCACACTGGAAAACTTGACTCAGAAAGAGCTTGAAAGCTATTTAACTTCACTGATCTGCTCTTGCAGTACATCATTCTATGCTACTTCTCCTAGAGTGAATTTAGCTCATGCCTCTCTAAAGTTGGGGAAGGTAGTTAAGAGCTGCAGTTTAGCAGAACATTGTTCCTTCACAATGGGCTAAAACATATCTATTTTAGCACATGGGAAAAAATGAAAATAAAAATGCAAAGATGTTGTTTATTTTTTAATCTGTGAATACATTAACTATATGGTAACTCCTCATCTTTGCTTCAAAGAAAACAGATGTGGGGTAGAGAAATAGGTGGATGACATCTTCTTATAAATGGAAGAGAACATAGAGATAGCACAGAGTGATTATGGTCTTCCTTTTCTTTCTCAAGAGTTTCACTTGAGAGAGAGGACATATGGAAGGAACTTAGATAAATGGGAGGAATTGAAAACAAACATTAAAGATGATATGGACTTCTGAGGGTGGAGTCAAAGTGGCAGAGAACTCAGCTGAGTTCTCCCAATATTCTCCTTCAAACATCTTTACCTTTGATCTCATTCTAGAGTGGCAGAGCCAATGAAATGTCAGAATGAGATACTCTTCCAGCCCAAGTCAATGTAGGAAGTTGGAAAGAGAGATTTGTGACTTGGGGATGGAGGCTGACCAGAAACTCAAATAGATTAAACACCAGTGGTGAGAAGAGATGGTGACAAAAGTAGAAGCAGCAGCAGCCTTGGGACCTCTCAAGCCAGAAATAGTAAGGAAATCTGACAACTCATCAGAAAGAGATTACAGAGGACCCCTCTGCTAGTACTGAAATGTGGGACCAGATACTGTTTGGCAACACCATTGTCTACCATTGTTCAAAGGCAGAGAAGATTGCTTTTAGTCACAAGGGAGGTGGCATAGGTTTTGCACATTAAGGATCAAAGATCCTGAGGAACAGTAATGTCTTTTTAGTTCCAAGGGAGCAGAAACCATAAGGAGAAGTAAAAGATTGTGGTTCTATGGGATCAAGAGCTCTTCCTGAGTAAGGACCACGTTGTATGTCAGGAGAGCACTGACTTCACCTCTCTCCAGATCACCTTGGAAGCACTGAAAACTTTCAACCCTCCAGAACTAGCTTGGAAAATAGCAGTGTGAAAGAGCCTGAAGTTTGAGACATTGCTCCCTGCACATACAAAGGGAAAAGACCAACATTAAAATAAAGTCAAAAACTAAAATAGAGGGGAAAGTGAGCCAAAAAAAAAAAATGACCCTAAAAGCTACTATAATGAAAAGGAAGATCAAGACACAAACTCAGAAGACAAAGCTGAAATAGCCATAAGAAAAGTCTCAAAGAAAAAAAGTGAACTGGAAACAATCTCAAGAAGAATTCCTAGAAATTAAAAATAATTTCGAAATCAAATAAAAGTAATAGAGGAAAATTAGGTAAAGAAATGAGAGTGAAGGAAGACAATTATGAAAAGAGTGAACAATTTGATAAAAGAGGCACAAAAAATATTGAAGAAAATAATACCTTAAAAAACAGAATTGGTCAAATGTCAATAGAAGTACAAAACCTCACTGAAGAAAATAATTTCTTTTAAAAATAGAATTGGGCAAAAATAAGATAATGACCATATGAGAAATCAAACTCAAAAGAATGAAAAAAATCTAAAAATACAGAATGGTTGATCAACTTATTGTGATAGAATAATGCTGTGATATAAGAAATAATAAACAGGATGGCTTCATATAAACTAGAAAAACTTACATCAACTCATGAAAAGTGAAATGAGCAGAATCAAGAGAACATTGAACACAGTAACAGCAGCATTATAGGAATTATTAATTGTAAATATTTATCTGCTCTGATCAAGACAATTATATAAGATAATTGCAATGGACCCACAATGCTATCCTCCCTCAGAGAGAACTGACATACTCTGAATGTATACTAAAGCATACTTTTAAAAAAAAACTTTTTCTTGTTTTATATTTTTTGTTTGTTTTCTTTTTCAACATTGGTTAATATGTAAATATGCTTTGCATGACTTCACATGTATAATTTATATCAAATTGCTTGCCTTCTCAAGGAATAAGGTGAGGGGCAGGAAGGAAGGAGAGAATTTGAAGGTCAATTTTAATAATGATTTTTAAAATTTTTACATGTAATTGGGAAATATTTAATGAGATAAACATTTGTTTTTCAAAAAAGAAAGAAAAAGATACTACAAAGGACATAATTACAGGTGGGCAACAATGGTTTTTTATGATAAATTGTCCAGGAACACTGAAAGACAAGATCAAGGACCCTTTACATACTCAATGGCTTTTGCCACCAAGACACATTTGACCAATGTATTTCTACATAGGTTTCAGTCTATTATTCCCCAAGCTGGCTTCTTTTCTCTAGGACCTATCAGAGCAAGGTACTTTTTTTTCAATTTTTACATGACAGACCTTCAAATAGTTGAACAAAGCTATCAATACCAATACCACCCCAGGTTTTTATCTTTTTCTCAGATTAAACACCCTCAGTTTCTTCAATTGATTCTCTTATATCATTAGGTCATGGCCCTTTTCCATCTTAGTTTATCTCTGTAATATTTTACAGGTTACTGAAACTATTCCTAAACTGGAGTACTCCAAACTTCATACAGTGTTATAAATGAGTTCTGATGAAAGCAGAGTAAAACTGGATTTTCACCTTCTGATTACAACAAGTTATTCTTCTCACATAACTCAATGTTGCATTAACTTATTTTTGCTTCCACAAAAGTCCACTAAAATCCCTAGATCTTATCATACAAGCTATTGTCTAATCATACCTCCCCCATCTTGTACAAGGAAGATGATTTATTTTTTGGTTGCCTAGTTCGAGCCTCTATATTTATCCTATTGAACTTTTAGGAGGCAAGGAGAGGGTCCTTGTATCTCCCTTTTCCTGAAATGAACCAGCCTTGACTTCACACAAAATTAGCTCACAAAGACACTTCTCTGAGTTTGGACTCACCTGACAGTACAACAGAGAAGCACACTTTGCCCTGTTCCATTTGAAAGTATGAAAAGAGACAGAGGGAAAAAAAATATGTTATTTTCCTTAACATTTAAAAACTCTCTGAGTGCTCAGTTCAGGGAAATTCTTCTTTCTGAATTTCTCCACAATACATATTCTTGAATAAAGCCTTTTTTGACCTGAATTCAGGTTATGAGCAGTGGTTCTTATCACTGGCTTTGAAACCTGACTCTGGAATTTCCCAGCTCTGTCACCAGAACCAATAATTATTTTGAATCTTGGTTTCTTTATCTATTTTGTGTTTTAATAATAATAATAATAATACCTATAAATAAATTCTTTGCATGGTTGTTATCAAGATCAAATAAAATAATATATTTAGAGCTGCTCGAAAACTAGAGCAAATCATACAGTACTATATAAAAGTAAACTATCATTATTTCTCATGTGATCATAGATTTAGAACTGGAATGGTCCTTAGAAGTTATCTAGTACAACAGCCTCATTTATGGATAGTGAAACTGAGACCAGAGAGCTTAAGTAACTCAATCAAGGTTACAGTGTATGACCCAAGATTTGAAGTCAGGTTGTCTGATTTCAAATCCAGCACTGTTTGCACTGTACTACACAACAGTCATAGAAGTAGGAAATCCTAACTATCATATAAAATATTTTTAATGGGAAAGTGCATTCATCATTCCAACTTGAAAATACCTGGAAATCATGTCTACTCATTGTAGCCCCATCAACTGTGATGGAAACTTGTTCTTTCCCTATTATTTGGCAATAGAAAAATGGTTCTGAGAACTCCTCTAGTTCCAAACTATAGAGAGAGGCTCCCTTTACTTGAGATTTAGATTCATGTAAGCCAACATCTTTGGGGATATATGTGTCTACACAAGTGGAAAGCACAATGTGAGAGGAGTAATAGTATAGTTGGGGTCAGAGAGGTAAGGAATAGGAATGGAGTTCCAAGGTGAATGAGAAGCCAGAATAGAATGAGTATTAGGGTTAGGAATTCTGATGTATCCAGAATAGGAAGAGTAGGAGCAGGTTATTATGGCTAACTGGAGTTTCCTTCTGTAATAGTAATGGGAATGGGAAGATCTTTCCCATCCATGAATAGGCCAATGTAACCTGCTTAAGTCACATGGAAGCCTAAGTCGCATGAGTTTGAGTCACATGAAACTTGTGGTAGGAGGAGCTTGCTGAATGAGTGGAACAGGAAGGGTGGAGGAGAGACCACAGGAAGTAAGTCAAAGCAATTAGAACTGAGGGAGAGAGAGGAAGCATGCATCAAGCTGTGAGTAACAAGGCCCTAGCAGGGGAAGGCTTGGAGATGATGGTGCCCCAGACAGTGTGATTGTGTATAGATTTTTTTGTTGCTATGATGGATTTGGATTTCTAGTGTTGGGATCTAGTTTTCTGGTATTTGAATAAATGTTTTTGTTCTGTCTTCCATGTGGAGAGTCCGTTATATTTTGTGATTCAGAATTATGCTGCCATATTTATAGCTGCTGTAGGTGCTGTGAATATAGTGTTGGCGGTACACCTTCATTTTCTTTTTTGACTTCTTTCCTGTCTTTCCAAAAAACACTTAGTATTGTTGAGCACCAAGGACAGTGTAAGTACTAAGTGATGGGAGCATTGAGCGGCCAGTGGAGGGAAAAAGATATAATTTTTATTGATTTACAACAGGAAAAAAAGATAATCCAATGATCATTTGTGACTTAAATGGTCATTTACAGCACTAGAGTATACTGGAAAAGTAGATTACATGGGGAGGGGCGTTTGCAGGAAATCTTGGCTTGAATCATGTTGAGAGAAAGAGAGAGGTGGACAGATAGATACTATCTATGTGATCTTGGGCAAGTCCCAGAACTCTCTTAAGCTTCTGTTTCTTTATATGTAAAATTAGGATAATGATAGTTACACTATTAAGAGGAAAACATTTTCTCAGTTTTAAAGTGACATGAGGTGAGCTATTTTTAATAGAAATAAATCTAGTGCTTATAAGTCAAGCACTCCCATCTCTGCTTAGTAATGTGCTAGGCTGAGTGATAGTTATTGAAGAAGGGTAGAAGTGATGATGAAAGGGAACTCGCAGTTAGTCAGTGAGTTATTAATCATACATTGTGTTCTAGGTACTGTGTACAATACTGGAGATATAAAAGAGCTCACAGTCTACTGGTGGAGACAACATGCAAATGGCTATGTGTACAATATCTATGCACAAAATAAATTGGAAATAAATAAGAGAGGGAAAGAATGAATGTTAAGAGAGATTAGGAAAGCAGCACAGTGGGTACGGCACTGGGCCAGCATCAGAAAGACCTGAGTTCAAATTCTACCACAGACACTCACTAGCTATGTGACCCACAGCAAGTCATTTAATTTATTTGCCTCAACTTCCCTTAACTATAAAATGAGAATAATAACAGCAAGCACCTCACAGGATTGTGATGAGTATCAAATGAGATATATTTGTAAAAAGTACTTGGCTCATAGGAGGTGCTATATAGGTTTTTATTTTTTTTTAAAGAGGAGTTGGGAAAGGTTTCCTGTAGAAGGTGGGGTTTTAGTTGGGACTTGAAAGTCAACAAGACCAGGAGATGAATGGAACTACTGGTATATTCAAAAGAATGCCAAACCCAGAGCCTGAAGATTCGAACTGGATTCCTAGCACTGGCATATACCAGCTTTGAAATTGTGAACAAGTTATTTAACCTTTTTAAGTCTCAGTTTTCCCATCAAAAATGGAAATATTTATGTAATCACATTTTTATGGAGTTGTGAAGCCTTTCTAAATGGGAAAGTATTCAGCAAATTGTAGGTGCAGCATGAATGAAATGTGCCATAGGTTGGTCCATTAGACCACTAAACTAAGTGTTGGACTGACTGGAAGCAAACGTCTATACATCAATGTCTTTTTCTTGATCTCCAAGCTCCTATCTTCCCACCCTGTTCCTGGATTTAGAAATCAGTCTGTGACCTTGGGCAAAATCATTTCCCTTCTCTATGTTTTAGTTTCCTTAGGGGTTTGGAGTCAATGATCCAGTAATATTCTATGAATGTGTGAAATTCTCCAAGCTAAGTGTGATAAATATTTGTGTTATGATAGATACAAAGATAGATTTAGATGAAAGAAGAACATGAATTCAGAAAGTTTCTTGCAAGCTGAGTCTCAAGTATAAAGCATAAGTCTGATGTTTACTAGATTTAGAAAATAAGTAAAAAATACTTAATTTCAGGAAGCCATAAGTGACTTCAGCTCATTTGTCACAACTGATAGACTATGATAAAAACTGTATCAGAACACTGGGCAAGAATATCACATCTCTGACTATTTCTGGCTTTGTTGATGTAGTCATAGAATCACAAAACATTAGAATGAGAAGGGATCTTGGAGGGGACTTTCATCTAGCTCAACTTCCTCATTTTACAGATGAAAAACTGGATGCAGAGAGAGAAATTGACCTGCCTAAGGTCACACAGATAGAAAATGGCAACTCTCTGATTCAAACTCAAGATTTTTATGCATCACAAGTCCAGTTCTTGCTTCAGTCTAGTGTCAGGCAATACAATGCAATATAATACAATTATTAAATACTACAGTACAGGACACTGTTCTAAGTGTAGGGTGAGAAGGCTTAAATAAGACATTGTTTCTGCCCTTATCAAGCATCCAATGCAGTAGGAGATATGACATATGATCGAATAATTCTTGTGCAAAAAAATAATGCATACTAAGTGCAAAAAAAGACATCTAAGTAAAGTGTTAGTGAGGTCTAGGGGTGGGAAAGACCATTATTAACTAGGCAATGGGGATCAGTAAGGTTTTTCACAAAGTGGTTGCCCTCCTCCTTGCTGCCTATAAAAGCCATCCAGATGTCTTTCTTTTTCTCATTCTTAGTTTCCAATAGCCTGATTGACCTGCTGGCAAAGCACTTCCTGGGGATTAACAGTGTCTGGCCTTTATGGCCAACAGCCCAGGACATCTACTCCAGACAACCATTAATCCCTCGCAAGCACCTTGTGCTAAAATCATTAACATGACAGAGAGCCAATTTCCATGCCACAGGGGGTCACTGATGGGAGGATTCCCAAAACCTGCCATCCACTTAATGATGTTGTCACTGAAGTTATGGCTTGGCTTAAAAAAAAAAAAGCCCCCCCACAAAAAAATCAAGCCAAGAAATAATGTCATTTCTCAGCTTTGTGCCCTTAGTACCTCACACAGTGCTTTGGATGTATGTAGTCACAGAGGGGAAAGGGAGGTAGAGAGAGTCAATTGGGATCTATGACTTCATTATTATAAGGAACTTCCTATGTGGAAATTTGACCAGCCCATTGCCACACACCCAATATGAATTAGAATCAGGACTTGAACCATGCTTTCATGACTTCATAGTTGGCCCTCTAACTACTAGAGGCATGCTATTTTTCATTGTAGTCATAGTAAAAATGCACTAAATGTGTAGTGAATAGAAAGTTGGCATTGTAGCTAGAGATCTAGATCCACTGATACATGTTAACATCTAGGCCCTGGACAATGAATAAATCAATCAATAAACATTCATTTAGCTCATAATAAGTGCTAGACACTGTGCTAAATATTAGGAATACAGAAAAAGACAGAAGAGAATACTTGCCCTCAAGGAGCTTATAGTCTAATAAGGAAAACAACATGCAATAAATATTTACAAAGCAAACAATTACAGGAAAAAAATGTTTCTTATCCTTCATTTAAAGAAGACCAATAACATCACAAAGTGATGTCTTGACTTGCAAATGAGTTGGATTTAAATGAGGGAGATTTGTGGAAAGTTTTTAGCCTCTATCTTCCAGAATCATCAAAGTCCTGTGAAAAGACAAAAGTCAAGCCTAGATGACTTTACTTTTTGCTGTTTTTCTGGGCTGGTTTTCTGAGTTTTAGCTAATCAAGTGCCTTTCAGACTCACCTTTGATTGTATCAAAAAATCTTTCATTGAAAACAGTTACACTGCATTGCCCTTAATAAGCCTAAGTGAATTTGAAGATCTCTGTCCTTAATAGGCCAATTGTAATCACATGGAAGCCCATGATGGGAGGAGCTTTAAAAAGGACGGAACAGGAAGGAGCAGATAAGAGCAGGAGCAGAACTGGGAGCAGGCAGAGCTAAGATAGAGAATGTTTGTGATGTCAGCACTCTGTCTGTTGTTCTTCCTATTGTTCTGTGTTGTTACTTTGTCAGATAGAAGCATTCTGTCTGTTGATCTGTGTCCTTTGTCAGACAGAAGCATGCTGTCTGTTGATTTGTGTTGATTTCTCAGACAGAAAGTAAATTGAGATAATAATGCTGGTAACGTGTGTGGATATTGTTGTAGTTCTGTTAAACTTTGTATTCCTGGAAACAGAAACTGTGACGAGCTTGGTGTGAAGTAGTCTCCATGAGCTGAGATATGGAATAGGAGCAAAGAGTTGCCTATGTGCAAATTAAGGTCAGAGTCATGTGAATCCAGGCAAGAGTTGTGTGAATCCATGCAAGAACTGGGAGCAGTCAGCCCATGGTGGAGGAGGAGTGGTGGGGTTTGGAAGTCAGCCTCTACTTAAGATGAAAGAGGATTTGGATACTCTGTATTGACTGATGATAATTAACTTACTGTGACTTAGAGGTAGATGGTGTTTATATTTTCCACTGCCCCTTAAAAATGACTGTAAGATATACTGAATGTATTTTGTTTAAGACTATGTGGCCACCTTAGTAATAAGTTGCTATGTTATGTTGTCATAAAAGTAATGCTTAGTTTCTTGAATATTATGCTTTAGTTTATTACTGAATAAATAGAGAATTCATTATACTATGCAGTTAGGTCCTTAAAGTTATTTGTGGCAGCTGTCCTCAGGAGAGCAGCTTGTGATTGGCTTTACAATGATTTGGTGTCAGAATGTTCATCATTTATTGCAAGGCTACTCCTCCTCAAAATGCAAACATCGGAGGAAGCTTGAAGTTAAACTGAGGGTTACTCTTCTTTGCTTGAGAGGTTCTTTATATCCCAGTTGGTTGGGCGACAGGGCTGGCAGTAAGAGTTGGAAGTTGTGGTGAAACAGATGGAAGAGGTTGCTTTGTGGTAAATGAAAGATGCCTAGCCTAACTCCTAGCAGCCTTTCCTCACAGGACACTTGGTGGCCAGCAAGAAATGGAAGGCTCAAAGCAGAAGCTCATATTGGGGTCTTGGATCTTCTCACATGAACAGACTATGAGGCAGCAGCAAATCACTTAAATTCTCGGGCTCTAACCCAGAGGTGTCAACTACAACAATATTAAAATTCGATTAGGAAATATTTAACAAAATAAACAAAAATACAATAGAACATAGATAATGTTAACATGTAACTTTCTAAGTTGCTATGGGGATGGCCTGAAGGGTTTGATTTAGTGGCTCTAAGTTTCTATTTGAATTTGACTTTAAAAGGCAACAGAAGTTATCAGTTTAGATTAATGGAAGCATGTTCCTCTTCTAAGAGTTCCCCCTAACAAGGAAAATCATTCTCTAGATCTCTGTCCTTATCCCTATACCTATTCTTTAATCAAATTGTATTAGATTTGTGAAGAGTCTCTATGAGTATTTTTTGGTGTTGGCCAATGTGAAATTTTTATCCAAATTGACTAAAACAAATAATCTGAAAAGTATTTATTCTTTTCAATATCTTCCAAACAATTATTGAATACCTAAGGAGGTAAAATCTAAGAAGACTTTCTCTAATCATGTTCCCTACCAAGCTTGGTCAAATAGGTGTCTTTCCTATCTGTAGTTACTTGAATAGTGTTTTTTTCCCAATAGAAAATTACCAAGATGTGAATAATTAACCCTTCCACATCACAACTTTCCTTATCCCTGTTTTGATATATTGAGGGTTGGCATAATAAATTAAATGGGAATTGGGGGAATTTTGGGGGGAGTTTTGCAGTAGTCACAGATGACATGCAAAGGTCAGCAGATGACATAGAAAAATAAATTTTTACTTAACATTGACATACATATAGCCTATGACCAAATACTTAACCCAAATTTTACAATAAACATCTCATAAAACATGAGATGTTTGAGATGTATGAGATGTAAACATCACATATAAAGGGAAAAAAAATGAGACTTCTTCTCTGATACTAAGAGAGTGTCAAACCATTTTACACAGACTTTCTAGATTTGGGCATGGAGAACCATTCCCCTAACCCCTGCATTGTTGAAGGGATAACTGTATAAGGAAATGAAATAGGTATTTTCGTACATTACACTGTCTAAAAGTAGAACAGCATTTAAATCATTCCAGACACATGAGAGTTCTCTTCTATTTCTATTGACCTACAGGAAATTCCCTACAGGAAAAATCTTCCAAAGACTAAATGGCCCAACTCCATAGAGGGTTAGAGATTCAACATGGATTCATTTATCTTTGATGAACCTCCTCTGGTTTGTGGACTAGAGCTGGAAAACTTTTGGGGAAAGTCATCCTTGTGAAATGCTCAGATCTTCCTGATTCTAGGCAAGAAAGGAAGCCCACAAGTATGGGCTTCCTGTTGGGATTGAAAGATTTTAGCCTCAAGTCCTGACCAGAGGCAGGAAGTTCAGTGCTTGCTGACTAAGACAAGGAAATAGAGTGGAATTCAGTATGTTCATCTCTTTGGTTCACTGTATGACAAATGTAAAATTATTTGAACCATATTACCTATTTCTAATAGCAGCTACCAACTACCCGCAGCAAAGCACTTCATTGACTGAAGGAGTTCACTTTCCAGTTAGTCTTATAAAAAACTCAGATCTCTTGTTTAGGACTTCAAAGCTCATACCAGCTTCCTTGTCTACATACACTGACCATAATTCTTTCCACTACCTCCAAAAGGTAGACATGTTTCAGAGTAGAATTATAAATGTGGGTGGTAATCGTATTTTTAGTCCCTTGTAGCTCCTATGGTCTAACAATTACTGAGAGTCATCAGTCAGGGTTTAAGATACTTCCTAACTATGCCTCTGTCACTTTTGGAAGTCAATTTTCAAGTCACTAGAGTGTTATTGGTAAGGTAGCCATTTTGCCATGACAGAAAAGAATTCTGGACAGTAAGTATAAACTTCTATTTTAGATAGATTTAAATATGATAGATTTAGAATTGAAAGGGACCATAGAGATCATCTAGGCCAACTCATACTTCCTAATTCAAAAATTGAAACCCAGAGTTAAAGTGATTTGTCCAAGGTCAAAGACATAGATCCAAATTTAGATCTTCCAGTTCCAAAGTCAGAACCTTTCTTTTCTTTTTACAACTGTACTCATTTATTTTTAATATTTTTTTTAATTTGAGTTCCACGTTCTCTCCCTTCCTTCAGCCCTTTACCACCTACTTAGAAAGCAAGTTATTTGATATCAATTATACATGTGATGCCATGCAAATATATTTACAAATTAGCCATATTGTGAGAAAAGGAAATAAAAATAAAATGAAAAGATATGCTTCAACCTGCACTCAGAGTTAATCAATTCTTTCTCTAGAGGAGGCTAGTAATTTTCATCATGAGTCCTTTGAATTGTCTTGGATCACTGTGTTGAACAGAATATCTAAGTCTTTTCCAGTTAGTCATTATTACCATATTACTGTTACTATGTATAATTTTCTTCCTGGTTCTGCTCATTTTAAGTTTTTCCAGGGTTTTTTTTTCTGAAATCCTTCTGAGATTTCTTATACCATAACAGTATTCCATCACAATCATATATCACAACTTGTTCAGCCATTCCCCTAATGATGAACATTCTCCCAGTGCCTAATTTTTACAAACACAAAAAAACTTCTATAAATATTTTGTACATTAAGGTCCTTTTCCCTTCTCTAGAAGTCTTTCTGTGGCCCAAATTGTCTTCCTAACTATCTCAGTGATAAGCAGAATGCAATTAAACAAACCACTTAAGCTCTCACTCTTTGTTTCTTCATTTATAAATGATCTTGAAGTAACCTCAAAGTTTTAATATTGTGTAGTTCAAAACATCCTATCCAAGTATAGTATATAATTTTATTTCTCAGTGCTTCTATATCCACATCTGGAAAATAATAATCAGCGAATCACCAGTAACTATTCACTTATATCTCTTTTTTGTGATAAACTCCTTCAGAATGTCATCTATGAACATGCCTCCATTGCCTTTCACCTCACTCTCTTCTTAACTCTGTAGTTTCACTTCCCACCTCACCGTTCAACTGAAACTGTTCCCTCCAAAGTTGCCAACGATGTCTTAACTTCAAAATCTAATGGCCTTTTCTTAATCTTCATCTTAAACTTTTTTGTAACTGTTTAAACTAGTGACAATCCTCTTCTTGATACACTTTTATCTAGATTTTCTTGCGATTTCTCTCATCTTGTTCTCCTGCTACCCATATGACCTCTCCTTAGTCTCCTTTTCTGGTTCTTCATCTATATCATATATGCTAACTATGAATGTGCTACAAGGATGTGTTCTGGACCTACTTTTTTGTTCAGCAATCTCTTATATATTCAGTTAGCATCTTTATGAAGATGATTCTCATATCTATTTTTTCAGCTCTAGTCTCTCTTCTGAACTCTCGTTTTTCATCTCCAGTTGTGTATTGCTTATTCCAAATTAGATGTCTCATCATCAGTCAATGATCATTTAGCCATCTTAATTCCAGAATCTGAAACAGCACTGTTTATCTTTCCTCCCAAGTCTTCCAGTATTATGAACTTCCCTATGATGGAACACCATCATCTTCCCATTCACCCAAGCTTACAGCCTACGTGTCATAATCAGCTCCTTACTCTCTCTCACTCCTCCATATACAATAATTTGCTGATTCCAGTCACTTGTACCTTTGCAGCATCTTTCTTTTATGTTCCTTTCTCTCCTCTGGCACTGTCATCAGCCTTGTGCAAGCATTATTGCCACGTACCTGGACTATTGCAATAGTCTGTTGATTGGTTTCCCTGCTTCACATCTCAAATACCTCCATACTCCAACTTATCCTCCAATCAGCTGTCAAACATGTTTTCATTAAGAACATGTCTGATCATGTGACCTCCATATTCAATAAACTTGATCAGTCCCCCATTACCTGTAGTATCAAATGGAAAATCCTAAATTTGGATTTTAGGTCCTTCATAGCCTATTCATTTCCTATCTTTCTTATATTATTATACTTTATTCTCCTCTACATAGTCTGTGATCAAATAATGTTGTTCTCCCCACTCAGAAAATTTTCACGGGATGCCTACTATTCATAGAACTCTTTCCCCCCTCATCTCTGCCTCCTAGTTTATCTGGCTTTCAAGTTTTAGCTAAGGTTTCATCTTTTGTAAGTAGCATTTCCCAGTCCTCCTTACTTTTAGCGCCTTCCCTATGAGACTATCCCCAATTTTGTCCTCTATATAGTTTTATTTTATATAGCTGTTAGACTTTTTTCTATCTCATTAGACTGTGAGCTCCCTAAGAGTGGGTAGTGGATTTTTCCCTTAAATTCTCTTTGTATTTTCAGTGCATAACATAGTTCCTGGCACAATCAGGTGTTTAATAAATGCTTGCTAACTTGCAATGTGTATTACATAAATGTTTGCTCTCTCTCATCTAAAGCAGAAGACTCAAACCTGTCAGTCAGGCCTGCACACTATGTGTAACCCTTAATCATATTAAAATATAATTGGTAAATATTTAGAAAAATAAAATAGACATACTACTACATTTTAAATAAATATGTAGCCTGCAGGGATCCATGTATATGTTTTGGTGTCCCCCATTTAAATTTGAGGTTGACCTCACTGATCTAAAATCATACACTGAATAAGTTGGTCACAGAATTCAAGAAGTATGGATAGTTCTGATCTGCAACACTGGAAGGAATACCTGGTTTCATGAGTCCATATGTTCATTTCAGTATTTAGAAAATGTTTGGTTTGGTAGACAGAACACTGACTTCACAATTCTTAAATAAAATGTCTCCAATGAATACCATAACATCACAAAAAAAAAAAAAGCCCTTGAAATAAGCAACACTCAAAACAGGGATAAAAATTCTTTCATTAGTAATAGCAAATGAGGCATAAAACAAAAAGATTCATACTCATTCAAAGTAACTGCCACTTGTGTAAAGATTATTCTGTACAAAATTCATATAGAATAATCACCAGGATTGATAAAGACTTTTCTGTATATCATTTCATTTGCAATGAGGTAGGTACGATATGTATTATGAGGCAGGTACGATATGTATTATGAGGCAGGTACGATATGTATTATGAGGCAGGTACAATATGTATTATGAGGCAGGTACGATATGTATTATTATCTGATTTTACAAGTGAATATAGGTATAAATATAGATCTATGTATATATACATTTATATATATATATACACATATGGAATTATCTCTCTAATTTGCATAGCCTTGCACACCATAGGAGTTCAATATATTTTTAATTCAATGGAGCATAGCAAGAACTTTGGTCAGCAGCTTAGGAAATGAGGAACCTAAATTTTTTTTTAAATTTTTTAACTGTTTATTTATTTTTAGTTTCCAACATTCATTCATTCATTTCCACAAGATTTTGAGTTAAAAATTTTCTCCCCATCTTTCTCCTACCCCCCACCCCAAGATATTGAACCTACTGAATACCCCTTCCCCCAATCTGCTCTCTCTCATATCTTCCTCCTCCCTCCCTCCCAACTTTCTAGTAGAGCAAAATGGATTTCTATACTCCAGTGCCTATGTATCTTATTTCCCAGTTGCATGTAAAAGACAATTTTAAAACATCTGTTTTTAAAACTTTGATTTCCAGATTCTTCCCCTTGTTTCCTCCTAACCCACCCCCAATGGGAGCACAAGCAATTCAATATAGGTTATATATGTATAGTTATGCAAAATGTTTCCATAGTAGTTATATTGTGAAAGAATAACTGTCCCTCCATCCTATCCCAACTCCCCACTTATTCTATTTTCTACTTTGATCCTGTCCCTTTTCAAAAGTGTTTGCTTCTAACTACCCTCTCCCCCAATATGCCCTCCCTTTCATCATCCCCCCTCTTTTCCCCTTCCCCGCTACTTTCCTGTAGGATAAGATACCCAGTTGTGTATGTGTGTTATTCCCTCCTTAAGCAATTTCAATGAAAATAAGATTGACCCATTCCCTTTCACCACACTGCTCTTCCCCTCCATTGTAAGTTTTCTCTTGACTCTTTTATATGAGATAACTTACCCTATTCCATCTCTCCCTTTCTCTATTCTCCTCCCAATATATTCCTCTCTCACCTCTTAATTTTATTTTTTAGATATCATCCCTTTCTATTCAACTGATCGTGTGCCCTCTGTCTATGTAGACATGTACACACATATACACACACTCACATATGTATTTATAACACACACACCCTCCTACACATACATATATATGTATGTATACATATATACATATGCATACATATATACCTATATGTGCATGTATG
>JAQQSV010000867.1:44611-89122 GCA_028646515.1 Pseudochirops corinnae | reverse complement strand
GAAAGAATCTAGAATTTAAAGTTCTATAATCAAATGTTAAAAATATTATAAAATAATAATAATAATTATTATTAACTACATCCAACTGGAACTTAAGATACACAGGCACTGTGGTAGGGAGATCCATCCTGCCCTACCGGAAAATCAGAGGGGTGATTGGGGAGGACATAGGAGAGAATAGATTGGGGGAGGGGTTATACAATGGGATGGCTGTTTTGGGGTGGTGGGTAGGGGAAAGATGGGGAGAAAATTTGTAACTCAAAATCTTGTGGAAATGAATGATGTAAACTAAAATAATTAAAAGTTTAAAAAAATAAAAGAAAAAAAAGAATCTAGAACATTCCTCAAACCTTTTTTCCCCTACCACCTAGTCAGTATGATCAGAAGACAACACATAGACAGTTCCCGCTGGGAAAAGAATAGACTAGGCAAGTAAGGTCAGCCCTGGACAAATCTGGAAAAAAATAACAAAAACAAAAATAGAAGTTTATTTCATTATCTTCCAAAACTTCCTGTTAGGTGCTATATTTCTCTTGATGCCCTTCCTTCTACTCACTATTCTCATGTGTCTTCAGAGGTCTTGCCTCCTGCTCTGTCTACATCCACCTCCCACTTGAAATCTCTACCCTTTCCCTGATTTCTTTCTACCATTAAGATCAGGAGGTCCACGGGCTGTGACTATAAGAGTCTTGGGGAATGTTTCCCTTCCCTCCTTCCCCCAAGGTATGGCTGGGAGGGACCCTAAGTGACCAGAAGATCCATAGAAGGCATTCAGACTCCTAAGATTATGCCCAACAGATCTTAGGAGCACTCAAATACAGCCAAAAATGGTGCTGAGTTGTAATTGATGAAACCTGTAAGGGGCTCTCTGTTGCAGGCCATTGATTTTGTGGGGTTTGACTCCTGAAAAGGCCTGGGTAGAGTTGCTGATTCCATTGGGTTTTTCACTTAAAGTCATGGATGGTGAGTCCTTAAAGGGATAATGATTGGGGGCATTGGGTTGACTGGGTCATAGCCAATGACTCCTTTGGTAGGATGTAAATTGCTTGAGGACAGGATTTTTTTTCTCATTTTCTCCCTAGTGCCCTGTACACAGTAGTTGCTTTAAAAATGCTTCTACTCTTAAGCTTTCAAATACAGATGGAATAAATCACAAAATGATTCTGATTAGGTACCCTACAAATTTATGCTAACTTCAATTGGCCCCTCGCTGTTGCATGTTCGTCCTTTTATCCACCTCTTTTGGACTCTTTATCACATTGTTCACAAATGTTCCAAAACTTTTCTTTCTTCAAGTCTCTAATTGTGCTTCTTTTCTTCCTTAGTAAGTGACCTTGACTCTTGTTTAATTGAAAAAATGGAAACCATCTACTGTTAATTTCTTTAACTGCATTTGCCAGCTCTTCTTAACCCATCCTCTCTCCTCTTTCTGAAGATGAGGTGACACACTCGCTTACTGAAGTGACAATATTCTCTATCTACCCCATTCTCCCTCATCTTCTCCATGGCTTCATTCTTTCAATCCTTTCTCTGATCCTGTAAAAGACCAATTCTCCCTTTTTACGTGCTCCTCTTCAGCTTAAACATATGCTCTCATTCTCCGGATCATAAAACAACTTTCTCTCGATCTTTCCAGTACTTCAAACTACCTTCAATGTTTTCTCTCCCAGTCTTTATTAACTGAATCCTAGAAAGAATTGTTTATACTTCCTTTGTTGCATATATATTACTGACTCTTCAATCTTTTGCAATCGAATTTCCATGTTCAGCATTTTACTGAAATACTTTCAAGGTCACTATTACCTCTTACTGCTAAATCCAGTGACCTCTTTTCTTCCCTGATTCTCCTTGACATCCCTGTAGTACTTGCCACTGGAAGTGTCCTTCTGGATATGTTCTTGTTCTTTGATTTCTATGACAATGCATTTTGATGATTTTCCTACCACATTGGCTATTCTTTCTCTATTTTGCTGCTCATCTTCCAATCTCTTAAGTATGAGTATCCCCCAAAGTTCTTCCTCTTTATGTCTAATTCTTCATCTCACTACTTCTCTTTCTCTCTGTGTGACTTTCTGACACAAGTTTATGACTTCAATGATCTTTGTGAAGATGACTCCTGGATTTATACTTCTATATTAAACCTATCACCAGAATACAAAGACCTTCTTCCCAGCTGCCTTCTGAATATCTCCACTTGAATGTCCTACTGGAAACTTCAGATTTAACATATCCAAATCAAAACTTGTCATTTAGTTGCCAAATCCCCACCTAACTATACTATTACTTGCTTCAGATTGTTTGATGGATTTTTGTAGGGAAATCCAAAAAGTACAGTTACCCTTGTTCTTATATTTTGGAAAAAATGTTCAAGGTAGTCCTCATGTGTACACTAATAAGAAAGATTCAACAATTCATCTAGAGTCAAAATTAATATTAATTCTGGGAAATAATATGGAAAAGAGAAGTCTCTTCTATAAGTGCTCATAAAGGAAGTGTTCCAAAGTTGGCTTAGGGAGAACAGATAATATGATTATGAGTTGACCATAATTATTGAACAGAAAAAAATAATGTATTATTTGATTAGTATATCCTGATAATACAACATTTTCATGTTGAAATAAATAGTTTAAGAATTTGTCATATTTATAAATATTCAATAGTATGAATAAATAGAACTATAGTTAGCACCTAAAATAATCATTTAAAATTTAAATGACCGTAGATTTGGAATAAAAAGGGTTCTCAAAGGCTATTTAGTTTAATTGAACCTATTTTATGGAAACTGAGACCTATGTTAATCAATTGATGATAAACTCATCAATGTGGCTATTCCTTTCAATTGTTCAATTAGTAACCCATACTTGCCACTTCTGTTCCTGCTTGATTCTTGTCATATCTTCCAATAAATTTTTCAATTTATTTATAGGTGGATCCACCTATGATTCTTAGAACCTACCTAGATATCTTTTAACAATCTGTGGTTACAAGTGGATTATGCAGGCTGCTGTCTCTTCCACATACACACGTGCGCGCGCGTGCACACACACACACACACACACACACACACACACTTTGGCTGAAGGGCATAAAGATAGGGAGATGTGTTTTCCAAAGATGTTCAACTTTGTCCTGAGGAATGTTTAAATAACCCTTCAGAAAAAGGATTTTGTGAGGTTTTCTAGGTGTTGTTTTTTTTTTTTTTTTTACAAATATCATTATTGATTTTCCAAAACCGAATACCTCTATTACTAGTGAGGGTACCGCCCTCCTCCCAATCACTCAGGCTAGAAAACAAGGTATCATCTTTGATTCTGCAGTCTCCTTTGAGGATTTTTCCTTATTCTCCTATAAGTTAACATCTTTCCTATGTTGGTTATTTTTGATTCATCTTAAGTCTTTATTGAAATTTTTTGTTGATTATATTGTCAGAATTTCTCCTAATGTCCTCCTCCTACCCCTTCCAGGGCACTATCCTAAATAGCATAACATTTTAAAAGAAAAAGTTAGTGGAACTGATTAATTATAAAGCCAAGCATGAGCAACTTTCCAGATGACTGCTGCTGTGAACAGCTTTAAGGTTCTGATCACATAGTATAATGAACTCTATTTATTCAGCAGTAAATTAAAGCAAAATATTCACAGACATCAAAGTGTAACATTCACAATGCTATAACATAATAACATATCACTAAAGTGTCCACATAGTTTTCACCAAAGTGGGCACATAGTTTTAAGCAAAAGATATCATTCAGTAAGTCCTTAACTCATTCATCCTTAAGGAGCAAGCCTCCTTAAGAGACACAAAGTACAATCATTCAGTAAGTCCTTAACTCAGTCATCCTTAAGGAGCAAGCCTCCTTAAGGGACACACAGTACAAAGGTCAAAGTTCTCTACCCCTAGGTCACATTGTCTTAATCTCTCAGGAAAAAAGTCTCCTTTCTCCTTGATTGGAGATCAGTTTCCAATCATCCCTAACTCAATCATCCTTAAGAGGTATAAGGTACAGAGTGCAGAGTTTTCCCACCCCTGGGACACAGTAAATCATGATCTTCTCAGTCAGAATTAAGTACCCAAGGAGAGGTCTTTTCATCTTGACTTGGGCTTGCTCTCAGATTCCATGATTCCTTTTCCATGGTCCGAGCTTTTGCTAGGATTGCCTTCATTTACACATCTGTCACCTGGATTCGAAGGTAGGCAGCTCTCAGGTCCTCATCCAGCTCCTTGTCTGGTTCCTCATCAAATTCTCATTCCATATTGAAGCTCACAGTGTCCAGTCCACCTCAAGTCCTTCACAGTTTCTGTTTCTGCGATGACAAAGCTTAACAGAGCCAAATCAACATTCATACACATTGCTGGAACCATCATCAATTCGCTATCTGCCTGTGAAATCAACAGAGACCCACCAACAAGGTCTGAGAAGTCAACACAAATCATCAGCATAGAAATCAACACAGATTCACAAACAAGGTCTGAGAGGTCAACACAAATCATCAGTAAAGTCCCAGGACTTCCAAAACTCTCCTCCAGGACTTCTGTAAACAGACAACCAGAAAATCTTCTTTCAGGGCTTCCAGTAAGGTCCCAGGGCTTCTGTACAAAGTATTACAAACAAAAATCAACACAGACCAAATAGACAAACAGAGTGCCGGGATACCACAAGTTTTCTCCTTCTCAACTCTGCTACCACAAGAGTTATCTTCTCAGTTCTGCTCTCTCAAAGCTTGGGCTTCTCCTTATATATGGTCATTAGCTCCTCCTTGGTCTACCCCTTCCTGTTGTATCAGCAAGTTCCTTCCACTGTGAGATTCACAAGTTCTGTTTCTTAACAAGGACTTGATATAATCAGGGCAAGGCTCAAAGACATTTGAAGTGAAACAAGGTGTTAAATAATTAAATAGTTGAAACAAGGCACTAAGTTCTTTTTTGCTTGCCATTACATCAATACATTGAAAACATTCAAAAATGTGTTCACATATGTCCGATATATCCATGGGCTTCTCCAATCTGATAAGAAGTAGAATAGGGATGTCTTTTCATTTCTCTTCTTTGGGGTCATGCTTATTTTTGTTTTTTGTTTTTGCAATTTTGCAACATTCACTTTTGATCATTTTTGGCTATTCTTTACATTGTTGTGGTCATCATGTATGTTGTTTCTTGCCTCTGCTTTATTCTGTATCAGATCATGCAGATTTTTTCATGCTTCTCTGTATTCATCATATTCATTCTTTCTTATAGCACAGTAATATTCTTTTATGCTTAGCTACCACAGTTTAAGCCATTTCCCTAATGATGGGCATCTTCTTTTTTTTTTAGATTCATGACTGTTGCTAAAAATGCTACTATAAACATTTTGGTATATGTGGGGACTTTGTTCTTATCAATAACATCTTTGTTGGATAGGCCTACTAGTAAATCTTTGGATCACAAGGTAATCATTCTAGTCACTTCATTTGCATAATTCCAATTGCTTTCCAAAATGATTGTACTGCTTCTTAGTTCCACCAGCAGTGTACTTGTGTGACTACCTTCCACAACCCCTCCAACATTGAGTATTCCCACCTTTTGTCATCTTTGCTCATCTGTTGGATAGGAAGTAAAACCTTAGGGTTGTTTCAATTTGCATGTCTCTTATTAAGTAGTACTTTTAATAATTCCAATATTTCTTAAGCCAACAAAGCCCAGCCTTCTGGTGATGCTATATGTTCACAAATCATATACCTGTAGGAACTCTGAACAATCAAAATTTCAGGTGGTCTGGTCCATTGGTAAAGATAAATTCTGTGAAAGAAGTGGCATAGAAAATATGGTCCATGGATAAAATGGCATTTAATAAAATGTTACTCTTTGCCATCTGTTATGTTAGGTCCTAGAGATCCAAATGCTAAGACAATTCCCACTCTCAAGGAACTAGCATCCTAATGGGGGGACAATATGCATAGAGGAGGGATGACAAGGAAGGGAGTTTTGGTTTGAGGTATAAGAGTTAGTGGAGTTATTGTCTTACTCTTTCCAGAAATAATGGTAGTATTGGTTTGAGCAAGAGCTAGGAAATAGAGCGGGGTGAGAATACTCCCATAGCATATGGCAAGATAGTTGTATAACATGTTAAACATGACATGATGCCAACAAGTTAGGCTCACGGTAGAATTCCCAAACTGAGCAGAGGCGTGGTATGTGGTATGTGGTGGTCCAACTTGGAGGGTGCTATTCCAGATGGGGAGAAGGGAAGAGGCAATGTCAAGACAAATAGATGACAATATACCCCAAAGTAGATGTCATCACTGAAGTAGAGGGAAAGGAAAATGTTAGGGAGAACTTGATCATAAATTAGAAATTACTCAGGTAAATAAAGATATAAACCAAAAACACAGCACTTGGATACTATATGTCCCCTTGTTCTCTTAGCCCTGTCTTATGTGATAAAGAACTTTTTTTTACCATGGAAATTTTCTATAAACCATAGACATGAAATTGGAGTTGAGGTGAAATTTTCAGCAACTTAGCCCCCTGAACTCTTTTTTTCAGTAATTCAAAGGTGTTTAGTCTTTGAACCCGAGATTTGGGAAGGAAAGTGAATCTTAAATTTTAATACCATATTTTAATTATCCTGAAAATCACTTTGTATTCTTTCATTTTCTTCTCCCTATTCTTTTTTTAACCTGGTAAAAAACTAAGTTATTTCATTTATTTTAAATGGAAATAAATAGTACCTAAATATATACACATATATGCATGGTAGATATAAAAATGCAAATGAGTACATTTAAAAAATTTACATTTCTAAAATTATGAAAAGATTTGGAAATATAAATTTAAAAGTATCCTGTACCAATAACACTATTTTATAATTCAGAAACTTTTGAATATCATGAATATGTAAAGTATTAAATCTAATATTCATAGAAAATTCTGTAATAGAGTAGAGTAAGGACCAATAAAAGTTCAGGATGCAATTAGTCATCTATTTCCTTCTGAAAATGATTTGTTTTTTGCTGGTCTCACATCTGTATAAGGAGAGGTATTGCTGCTTAAGACACATAGAAAACATCACAGCTCATCTATACTGATAATCCACCAACAATATCCTTCTTATAATTCCTTGGTAGTTTCTATTCTATAAAGCATTTCTTGAGAATATGAAACATTATTGTGTTGACAGAAAAGGAAGGGCTCTAGTTTCTAGGTAATATTGCTGCTGATTGCTTTATAACTTTATGTCCTTGTTCTTTAGCAAATGTACATGAGACTCTTAAGCTTTAATGCTTATTTAAAAGGATGGCAAAGGATCAGAATTCATGTATTCTTCTAATTATCTCCCTGCCCCACCTAATTTTAGAATGGAAATATTGGATTTAATATAATACTTTGTTTATAATAGGGCATAATTTGAATCTAAATCTTGGACAAAAGCCAATGGTGGATGATTCAAGATGCTCAATCTCAAATGGTGTGTGTGTGTGTGTGTGTGTGTGTGTATACACATGAATGTTTTAAGTAAAATTAAGACTAGGATTCCCAAACTATTTACATTGTTTCCTTCATTAGCATTATTGACCTTTTTTTAAAAAAGAAAATCCATAAAAAATTATTGATATCTTAAAAAATCTAATGACTTAAGTAAATCTGCTTTTGTTAGCATTAACATAATGCTCTTAATAACATAAATGATTAAATTTAATATTTTTAATTTTTTATCTTGGCATGTACTTCATTAAACATGTCTCTCTACATTATAGTTAGACCATGCTTAGAATGTGTTAACTCTAATTTTATTGAAAAGTTGCAGATGAATGATAACTAGCAAATGAGTAGGTTGAATTGTAGCCTATGAATACCTCAGGTGTAAATAAAGTCATTGTAGAAAATCAATAGAAAATTTTGAAAGAAACCAACAATATTCCGAAGCTCCAAATAACTATGCAGAGAAAGCAGTATGACTGATGCACATTTACATTCATCTATTACTTAATGTCATATGCATTTAACCCCCAAAATAATTACACTGGGAATTCCCAAAGAATAATAAGCATCTCAATGTGTCCCCTTTGTATACCAAGTTCTGTATATATTCACCTTTGCATAGTTAGTATATTCATCTATTTTTTTTTGGTCACTGGATCCTTTGTATGTATGTGAAAAGAATGTTAGATTTGGAGTCAGAGAACGCATAATTACTACCTGTATGATCTGAGGAAAATGACTTTTTTGAGCCACAGTTTCCTCATGTATAAATGAGAGGATTGTGGTAGGTGACCTCTAAACTCCCTTCTAACTCTGTCTTTGACCTTATGATACTGTTGTATCACTGTATGTATGATACTGTCTGTATCACAGAGGCAAGCTGTAAGATCACAGGAGACTCTTCTTTGGGGAAGGAGAATTTTTGCAAGATCAATGTTTATTTCCTCTTGCAGTTTCAATTGTGTCCCTGAAAATAGAGGCTTCTTGTGCTCAGAGAATATGAAGAAGAACTCTTGGTTTCAGAATAAAAGTTGTAATTCCCTCCAGGTTTTGACATTAAATAGCTATGTGACCTTAGCCAAGTCACAAACTCTCTGGGCAGTTACTTCAGTTATAAAATGGGGAGAGTAATACTTGTACTAACTACCTCATAGGGTGGTATATAAAAAAAAAATCTCATCTTTAAATTTTGAAGAAATATGCAAGTAAGTGTTGTTGAAAACAGGATTATTAGTATCCAGTCTTAGATAAATGCATTTAGTGGGGAGGCAGCTACTAAATTACTGCATCAGAGCGATGTCAACAAGCATTTATTAAGTACTTACAATATGTGTCAGGCACTGTACATACGTTCATAGTGCACCTAGATTTCAACAAAGCATTTGACAGTTTTTGTAGACAAAACATGGAGATGTAGCCTAGGTGCAAACATAGTTAAGTTAATTCATAAATGGTTGAATAATTGGCCCCAAAGACTTATGAATGGAGTGACGTGAACCTGTAGGGATCTCCATAGTGGACATCCATAGTATAGTGCTACAGGATCTATTCTGTTGAGTTCAACATTATGTAATAGAAAGGAATAGTTCATGATTCTTAGATTCTTTAATGACACAGAATCAAAAATAATCTCAATGAGATAAACCTCTTAAGTTGAAATATTTGGGGACAGCAATAATAACTCACATATAGCACTTTAAATCTTAGATAATGCTTTCTTCTCAACTATTCTGTGAGCTAGGTAGTGCAAGAAATATCACTTTTAGTTTATAGATAAAAAATGGAAGCTGAGAGAAGTTAAGCAACTTGCTTGCTAGGGTTACACTACTGGTCATCGGTAGTGCTGATGTGAGTGCAGAGTTTTTGATTAAAAGTCTGGCACCATTGCCACTGTACTCATTGTCCAAAGGAGTTAACTTTTTCCTCATCACATTGATTTTATATGACTGAACCAAGGCTTATACACATGTCTTATGACCCCAAGTTTTATATTCTGCTGCCTTTCTGTATGGCTATAAGCTTGGTGAGGGCAAGAAAGATTTTTGGCCATTATTAAGGGCTTAAAAGACATAGAGAAGGGTTGATGGTAGGAGCTTATAATGAATGGTCTCCTTACCCAGTAGAGTATAAAAGGGAGCCTCAGTTGTTAGGGTTAGGGGAAGTTTTCAAAGAGTAGAGAATCTTAGTAACAGCCTCTATGCAGAGAGGATAAGATTGCTTTGTAGCATTAAGGGCTTAGTTGAAATTAGAGAATGCAAACTTGCTATGGACCAAGTTGTTACTTTTGCTAGCTTCTTTTGAAGTGGAAGAGGTGGGAGTAATTTAGGGTTAGGATTTAGCAGGGTATGGGCAACCATATAATGGAGAACAAGTGCTTCAAAAGCTGAGGAGAGTGAAGAGTTGATTAACCAGAGTTGAGATTGAGAAGAAAGGAAAGTGAATTTAGAAAAGGGTTGATTATCTAAAATTATATGGAGGAAAGAGGTATTGGAGGGTCATGATAAAGATGAAGATATATTCAAGTAGAAGGCATAGAGAAAGAGAAGGGATTTCAGAGTTCATCAGGACAGTGGAATGATTATCTGTGATTAACACGGTCAAAGATTTGACTCTACTTGTGTGCAGTTGTGATGGTGTAGAGGATTAGGCCATGAGAGTTGAGTAGACTGAGGAAATGGGAGAATTGGATATTTAGGGAATATCAACACATATGTTAAAGTTCCCTAGTGTGAGGGAAGAGGATGTGGTAGAAAAGGTACTGTGAGCCAGACCCTGAACTTCTTGAGTAAGGGGGCATGCCAGTAAACAATAGGTGATGAATTTTGACAGAGTGAACTGCAAAGGTGAAGAATGATGACAGAGAATAAAAATCATAATAGAGAGTAAAGAATATTCTGACTTTACTCCAGCACCAGTATGTCTGCGATTAAAGAGAAGATATAGTCAGAAAGGATGGTCATAAAAGTTATGTCTTCTGGGGGAAGTCCATTGTTTGAGTGTCAGTTAGATGAAAAGGTGACGTGACTGTCAAAGGTAAAACAAAACCTGCCTTAATTAAAATGTTCAGAATAAGACAGAATTTATTCTCACTAAGCTCTCTCCTCACCATAATACATCTGAAATATCACTCTTAGTTTTGGGTACCACATGTTAAAAAGGATATCAAACTAGAGAGGGCCCTCGAAATGGTAACCATGATGGCAGAAGGACACAAAGCTATGTCATATAAGGAATAGTTGAGGGATTTGTGTATATGTGACCGGAAGAAAAGAAGACAAAAATGAAATATGGTTATTATCATCAAATACTTGAAGAGCTATCATGTAGGGAGGATGGGATTAGATTTGTTTTGTTTGGTCCCAGAGAATAAAAGTATGAGAAAAGTGTGGAACAGATGTAGAGTTGTAGAAAGAGATAATTTCCTAATAATTGAAGCAATACTGAAGTAGAAATGGGCTATCTCTGGAATTAGTGAGTTCCTTGTTACTGCCAATCTTTGAGTGGGGACTAAATGACTTCTTTTCAGGGATGTTATAGGAAGGATTCATGCTACACATAAGGAGGTTTTTGAAGTGTCTTCCAACAATGAGATTTTTATGAGTAAAATGTTTTGATTGAAAGTTCATATTTGGATAGTCAAAAGCAAAAAGATGAAAGGGTAAAAACAAATGGTGAAAAACTTAAGTAGAAATTAATCTCTGTAGTTGCATGTTAACTGAGAAAAATTACAAATTAACATTATATTGAGTTATATTTTTGTTTATTTTGATAAGAATTTCCCAATTACAATTTAATCAGGATCAGCAGCACTCTGTGCTTGTGAGGAAGAAAATATATGGAAAGAATAAAGAGCATACTTTCAAGAATTGAGTCTTAGTGAGGATACAAGGTTTGAATTTGGGAGGAGGAAGAGAGGTCACTGAGGGAGCTGGCCAACTTCTTACTGTAAGAAGAGGAAAACCAAGAGGGTGTCGATCAGGAGTCAAAAGCTGGGTGGCAAATTTCAGACTACTATTTTTCTAGAGTGGGAATGGGAAAAGAACAGAGAGTAGGGTAATAACTTCTCAGAAATATTTCTCACATATTTCATGGGTTTGAAACTGATAATTTGTTCCTCATCTTCTCTAACATCCTAGACCTCAGTGATTGGCAACATGGTGTAATTAAAACAATATTGAACTCAGAGGAGTCCTGGGTTCAAATCCTATTGAATCCTGTGATCTAACATGAGATAATAGATTTGGAGGTAAAAGGAGTCTCATAAGTCACTTAGTCTCTCATTTTACAGATATAGGAACTGAAGTCTAGAGGATATCTAGCCTAGGGTCACATCTATAGTAAATAGCAAAGCAAGAATTTGAATGCATAATATAGACTCATTGGATTATAAATTTAGAGTTGGTAAGGACTTTAGATGTGGTCTAGTTAAATACTATCATTTTACTGGTGAGAAATTGGGGCCCATCACCATTCAAGGTAATGAAAGCAATAATTGGCAGAGCTGAGATTTGAAGTTTGGTTGTCTGACTCTAGATCAGATATTCTTTCTTCTACATTGATAGGTCTCTTTTCTTCTTCCTTCTGCCTTACTATATTAAGTATGTGAGAATTTCATTAACCAAAGATTTACTTTATGATAAAATTTCATTATAAGAATGTTTTAGTGACTTAGGATCACAGCTATAGACATCACCTTGTCCAACCTCTTCATTTTACACATGAGAACTGAGACACACACTGCCACCAACATATTAGTTCTATGACAAGAGATAAATCATTTAACCTTTCTCATCATTCATTTCTTCATCTAAAAATGGGGACAATATGTGTGACAACTACCTCATATGTAGAGATGTTGTAAGGATCAAATGGGGTGGTGCTAAATTAATAAATACTTTTTATTAATAATTAATAAATACTTTTTATTAATAATTAATAAATGAAACAATTTATTAATCATTGTCATTTAAAGTGCTTTGCAGTCCTTGAATATGCAAGAGATATGAGATTTTTAGGAGGGGTGGGCACTAATAAATGGGGTAACAGAACAGACCTCATAAGGAAGATCTTATCTGAAATGAGCATTTAAAGAAGGTAGGGATTCTAGGAGACTGAAGTCAGAAGAGAGCTACACTCCAGGCTTGGGAAAAAGCCAGATGCAAAAGACAAGGAGAAGGGAGGTGGAGTACAATATGTGAAGAAGAGTCCCATAAGTGAAAGGCCAGTTTGGAAAGGGAGGATGAAACCTGGTTGTGAAGGGCTTAAGTACTGAATGCAGTAGTTTACATTGAATTCTAGAGGTGAAATAGAGAGCCAATGAAGTTGAATGAATAGGGGACTGACATGGTCAGACTTACACTTTAGGAAAACTGCTTTGATAGCTGTGTGTAGGATGGAGTGGAGAGGAAATACTAGAGACAGGAATGCCAATTAGGAGACTATGGCAACACTCCAGGAGATAGATAGTACAGGTCTGAATGAGGAATGGAGAGAAGTAGACAAGTAGAAAAGACCCAGACACTTATTAGGCATGTTACCCTGGGCAAGTGACTTAACCCCTGTCTTCCTCAGTTTCCTCAACTGTAAAAAGGGAATAACAACAATAACCATATCTCAGGATAGTAGTAAGAATCAAATGATATAATATTGTGAAGCTTTTAGCACATTACTTGGCACATAGTAAGCACTTGATAAATGCTTGTACCCTTCTCTTCTCCCTTCCCCTTCCCGTTGAAACATTATATGAATGTCAACTAAAATAATAATTTTTTAAAAATTTTGTTTTGCTTTTTTTTTTTTTTGGAGGGGAGAAGATAGGGCAATTGGGGTTAAGTGACTTGTCACACAGCTAGTTTTTGTGTGTGTTAAGTGTCTGAGGTCGGATCTGAACTCGGGTCCTCCTGACTCCACTGCGCCACCTAGCCGCCCCTAAAATAATAATTATTTTATATAGTTTTGTTTGTTTCCTTTCACTCCCTTTTAATTCACCTTTGCTTCTCTCTTGCTTATCTGCTCACTTTCTCTGTGTTTCTATGTGTCCCTTGTCCTTTTCCGCAAAGACTGTTTAGTTGCTCTTATATTCCTGTCCTTCCTACGTTGATTTACAAGAAGTGTCAAACTAAAGGAGCTGAAAAACTCCCAAGTGCATCCTGGACCAAATTAAGATATAACTGGGAAATGTTTTACAAAATAAATAAAAGCACAGCACAATGTAGACATGTTAATTTGTGATTTGCTAAGATGATATACATTTCCAGTTGAGTTTCATGTGCAATATGATGTTGTGCTTCCAGGACTTTTTTCCTTATGAAAAAAAATCCGAGTCCATTTGCTGACTAACCAGTGTTTGGCCTTAATTTTAAGTCTTTTTAGTTAGCAGGCCAACCAATCCCAGATCTTTATTGAAATTTTATATAAGTTTTAATCATTGTCCTCATTGATTTAGAGCTGGAAGGGACTTTAGAAGTTATTTAGTGAAAGTTGAGGGGGGCACAGGGAAGTTAAGTGACTTGTCCAAGGTCCAACAGATAAGTAGGGGACAGAGGTCCCAGGTTCTCAGAATCTAAATCTATGTTCTTCCCGCTATACTACTAGTAGAGTGCTTTTCTTCCACCTGAAACTTCTGTCCTCATACAAATTATGTGAGAATTTCATTACTCAAGGATTTACTTTGTGATAGAATTCAAAGGATAATACCTTAGGAACATAGAATTAGAATTGGAAGGGAAATGAAAGGCTATAGATAAGGAAAGAGATCATCAAAGAAGGCACTGTACTCTATGAGCAAAGCAGAATTATAGTAACTGAAAAGAAATGTGAGATGCACAAATTTCGAGAAATTTCTACCCCAAATATTCGTGTGGACTATTTGTGCCCGACCTGTTGTAGAGCCTTCCAAGTTCATATTGGTCTGATCAGCCACAGACAGACACAATGTAACTTGATTCCAACCTAGTGGTGTCATTTTGGTCCTCTTTGTGAACAAAAGACAATCAACCAACCAAGGGAATAGATACCTAGAGAGTTTGGAAGTTGCTCAAGATTGCAGATAAGTGAAACCCAGGCCCTCTGCCTCCAAACTGAGTGTTCTTTGTGTTTTAAAGGAGAATAACTTCCAAATATTTTAATTGCAATATGTTATATTTTTATAGTTTTTAAAAATTTCTAAGCACTTTCTCATATGTCATCTGATTTTTATAAATATCAATATAATATTAAGATGAGGCCTTTTGGATGAATCCCTGTCAGGGAGTTAATCATAGTTGATAATCCAAGGGAAAGAACATCCAACCACATCATTAAGTAGGGGAGCAGTCAGGATTAGAATTAGATTGCCACACTAGTTTGAGGTAAGGGAGATACCACAGATTCAAGGAAAGGTGGAGAACAGGAGATGAGAATCAGATTGCCCAAAGTCAGGAACTAAGAAGAGCAAAGTCAATAAGGGATAATTCCTGGAAAAGAGCAAAACAGATTAGGGTTGGAAGGGAAAAAAAACCAACCTGTCAAATCAGCTGGTTCAGGTAGAATCTTTTGCTAATTTCTCCACCTCCTCAGCAGTCTTGACTGAACTTAATGTGTGATAAGCAACATAAATAATAATTATTTATTAAATTTATTAAACTAAATTCCAATAATGAAGCAGGAGTAAATTATGATTTGAAGGTTCATTAGTTCTTTTATTTCAATAGGATTTTCACATAACAATATTGGCAACATATAACCTTAAATAATTCTATTATACCCCAAATCAGATAATGTTTCTTTGAAAAAAACAAAATAAAATCCTTTCTGCCTCATGCACCAGCAATGTTGAGTTCAGTGAGCTGGTAGCTGCAAATGTTTAGGTGACTAGATGAAAGTTACCCCTATAACTGGAAAGTCTTGTGTTTGGCTTAAGCTCCATTGCCTGTTGATCCAAGGAACTCAATCTGCTGCCTAGTTTTAGGAAAACTAAGAGAATGGGCAAAGTGCTGTGTTAGAATTTCTATGTGATAACCAGACACAATAAAATTTAACAAGCATTGATTAAGTGAATATGTGCCAAGTACTCTGCCAATCAGTGGGGATGCAAAGGCAAAAACTTCATAGTCCCTTCCCTTGAGTAATTTATATTCTACAGTAATTGTACATGGCTTTTTAAAAAATCTGACTTTTTAAAGGGGGGGATGCTAATTAGGTTGGGTTATTATTTTGTGGTAAGTATAAAAATGCAGGATTTTATGCTTATTTTTGAGGGAGAATCAAACAGATTGAGGATAAAGTATTTGACATTTATGTATACATGTATATAATTTGTGTATAACTATATAGTATAGAATAAAACACTATAGAATGTATAATTACACATAATTTTATATACACATATTCATATTCATAGTACAGAAACTGGAGCTATGATTTCATTGTCATAAGAATCAACCAGTTGAGTAACTTCTCTTTTAACTTATAGTCTTAGAGAACTGCCTAGGGTACTGAGGGGTTAAGGGACTTACCCAGGGTCATAAAGTTATTATGTGGCAGGGTGGAACTTGAACCCACAACCCAAGTTTTTTAGCTCCAAGATCAACTTTCCATCCACTAATAATAATAATAATAATAGTAACAACAGGCATAGTGCCTATTATGTACCAGGTAGTATACTAAATGTTTTACAAATAGTATCTTTGATGATCCTCACAACAACCCTGGGAGGTAAGTGGTGCTATTATCTCCATTTTACTGATGAGGAAACTGAGGCAAACCAAGGTTAAATGACTTGACCCAGGTCACACAGTGATTGAGACCAGATTTGAATTCAAATCTTTTTTATTCCAGGCCTGGTGCTCTACCCACTGTGTCTTTTATAATCTTTTTTTTTTTTGGAGGGGCAAATGGGGGTTAAGTGACTTGCCCAAAATCACATGGCTAGTTTTGTGTTAAATGTCTGAGGCTGGATTTGAACTCAGGTCCTCCTGACTCCAGGGCTGGTGCTCTACTCACTGTGCCACTTAGCTGCCCCTTCTTTTATAATCTTTTATAGGATTATAAATATAGGGCTGGAAGGATCTTAATCCATCATCCAGTCTAACCTCCTTATTGTATGTAGGGACAAACCGAGATCCAGAAAGCAGTCACTTATTTACACACACACACACACGCACACATACATCATATATATATATATATGTATGCATGTATCTGTATGCATGTGTGTATATACACATACACATGTGTATGTAGACTATGTAGGTAATGTATAGATATATAGAGAGGCTATATATCTTTATATATCTTATTGATATATATATATACACACATAATATATATGTACATACATCTATATATCTATATATAGATGTCCTATTTATAGTTGTTTTCATGTTGTCTCCTCTATTAGCCCATGTACTCCTTGAGACAGACTGTCGTTTGCCTTTGTTTCCTTATCAGTTGGCACAATGCCTGGCACATAGTTGATTGACTGACTACATGACCTTCTGAAGGTCAGATGTCAAGAAACTACATGTCGTCTCACTTCCTCTGACTCCAGATCTAGGATTCTTTCCAATGTACTACAAATAAGATTCTTTATAGTTGTTTTTTTTTTGACAGCCTCCTTCTATCATGGCATTTTTTGCCATGGAGCCAAGCCTCCGAAAGTGGCAGTAAAGTGAGTAAATGTAGATGTAGGAGCACTGGGCTTGTTGCCTCTCTGTCAGTAGTCATTCTATCTGCAATTAGCAGCAATGCCATTTCCAAGTTCCAAGGCTATAAAGTTTCATTATATTTTTATTTGTTAATTTTATATAAGTGAGGAAAATCTATCTATATACTGAGGGCAGAAGAAAGATGGTGGTGCAAGAGATATGTAGCTTGAAAAGAACATTACCTTACTGTTATTTGATTTCACGTCTTTGAATCCATTCCAAATCTACCTGACTGAACTGAACTGCAAATAGCTCTTTGCCTTTTCCAAAAAGATATGATGAAAGATTTTGTTAAATGTCCCAATGGTATCAGCCTTTCTTAAAACAAAAAAAAATTTAAGTGCTGTATGCCTCACTCACCAGCAATACTGGGCTCAGTGTGCCAACATGTTAAGTTTCCCTAATGTATAATTAATTGTCTTCATATTGTTGAAAAAGAAATGAATTAAAACTAGCATTGACTGGTTTTAGTCTATCCATGCTGGTTCTTAGTGAACTGCCCATTCCTTTTGTGAGCATTTAATGATTGATTCTAGAAATTTACCAGGGACCTCCAATTGGAAAGTATGGAAGATTCCGTACTTTTTTTTTAATTGGGAAAAATTTTGCCTTTCTACCTATTTGTAATGCACTCACTCTCTCAAAGATTTTTTCAACGATCATTGATCATTGGTCATTTTTTCAGTGTTCATTACTCAGTAATCACCACCACCAGATATTTCAGCACCCTCAGATGAAGCTTATCTGGACCTTTTGACTTCAACTCATTCAATTTAGCAAGTTCAGGAGCTGTGCTAAAAGCTGAGAATATAAAGACACATGATCATTCCCTACCCTCAAGGAGCTTATATTCATTGAAGATAACTGAAGCCTCTTTTTATCATCTCTTCCTTTGTTTGGTGCTCCAGTCATTTCATTTCATTTATTCATTTATTTTTACTATCCTGAATACAAAAATCATTTCCCTTGGCAGGAAAATGAAAGTAATGTAAAAATTTTGTCATTTTACGTTCTTTCCATTATCTATTATTATGCTTTCTGTACTTTTTAAAAATCTACCTCTTACTAAAAACAGAGCTTTTAACGTCGTTGGTGTTGTCCTTAGCAATCAAACTAGCCTTGGTTTCTTTATCCTGAAGTTGCTTGAAAGGAAAGGGAAGTGTTTCCAACAATGTGTTCCACTTAAAGAAAGACTGATTCACTAAAACTCTTACAGATAACTTCCTGTCTAGCCAGCTTGACAGTGTCAGTGACTAGATTGCTGGACCTGGAGTCAGGAAGACCTGAATTCAAAATCAGCCTCAGATACTTAGTAGCTGTGTTTACTAGGATCTCTGTGGGCCTCAGTTTCCTCATTTGTAAAGTGGGGATAATAACAGCATCTACCTCCCAGGGTTGTGGTAAAGATCAAAAGAGATTATATTTATAATGTACCTTGCAAAACTTAAAGTGCTATAATGTGATACCTATTATTATTATTAGTTCAGTTTGTGCTTTCAGAAGTCTCAGTACCAATTAGAGTAGAAGTTGGCACATTTCCAAGGATATTCAGCCAGCAAATCAATAGATAGGCTCCCTACCTGCTGGCCATAGAAATAATAATCTAAATTTATATGGTGTTTTACAACGTTCAAAACACTTGCATATGCCTTTTTCTTATGCATTCTTAATGTCCTCCAATCAAAATGCATGCTAAAAATATTTAAGAAATTGGGAAATTATTTTATCCAATCCAGCACATACCCCAGTAATAACAGAGTTGGGGAGTTTCTTCTTCTATTTTCCATGACAAGTTTCAGGGATAATAATTATAGGCCTAGGTTTACTTTAGTCAGGTTGGAGCAGTGGGAAGAACAACGAATTTAGAATTCAAGGACCTAAACTGGAGTCTAAACTCTGACACTTACTTATGTGACTTTCAACAGGCAATGTAACTTCTCTGGGCCTCAGTTCCCTCATCTGTACAACAAGAGGTTTGCATGAAATGCTTGTCTAAGATTCTTTTGTCTTCTAGATTTATGTTCTAACTCACAACCTATGTGGCCCTTAGGTTCCTCATTTACAAAAGGTCTTAGATGCAATGATCTCTAGAGTTCCTTCTAGATTTAAATTTTATGATCTTCTGATTTATGTTTCTGTCCTAAGAAAATGAAATTACATAGTCCAGCGACCAACATATATTTGGTTCATGGCACCAAAAAATATCTTAGCATTTTCCACAATCATTCAGTATAAAATGTGAAAATGAAGGACTGAGTTTTCGTATTAGACTGCAAGTATTAGAATTCCCATTGGACATTTGAGATTTCCAAAATGGTTCCCACACTCTCTGTGGATGGAGGAATTCACATTCACATTCCATTTGTAGACTGCCTTATATACATTGTGTCATTTAAGCCTGCATATAAGGTAGTATAACCATTATTATGCTAATTATTTAAATTGTCTATTACTTAAAATTACTTTTACAGAAGAAAAAACTAAGGCTCGGAGATATTGTGTCTTGCCCAAAGTAATATAACTAGTAAACATCAAAGACAGATTCGAACCCAGATGATATAATAATTTAAGCATTTGGAGGCAATATGTTTTGTCTTTTAGTTTTATTATTACCCTCCCTCCCTTTTTTAACATCATAGTAATTTGTTGTTACACCCCTCTCTCTGAAGGCAGGTAGGTGGTGCGGTGGATAGAATGCCAGCTCTGGAGTCAGCAAGGTCTGAGCTCAAATCTGGTCTCAGATACTTTACTATGACCTTCAGCAAGTCACTTAATTCTGCCTTGGTTTCTTCATCTCTCAAATGAAATAGAGAAGGAAATGGCAAACCACTCCAGTATGTTTGCCAAGAAAACCCCAAATGAGGTCACAAAGAGCTGGACGTGACTGAACAACAGCCATCTGTCTGATGACCTTCTTCCTATCGTGTTTCCTTCCCTTCCCTTGCTTTTGGATGGTAGGGTTCAGTCTTTCCATTACATAAGAATCATCTCTCAGTCAGGGATGCCTATCAGTTGTGTTTTTCTCTACTTAATTCCTTATTTTGACCAATGGTTAAAGGGGCAAGTCAGGGGAATTCTCTTCCATAATTTCTTGGACTCTCAGGTGCATCAGCTAATACGTCAAAGGAAAATGAATGTGTGTGAAGTGTGATTAAGTGTGAACGGGAGAAAAGTGTGTTTCTTGTTGTCATGATTTCTTAGCATTCATTCCCTACCCCTCAATGAAAGTAATGTGCTGCTTTTCTGTCTTGTTCTGATGATTCCTAGCTTCCAAACTTTGACCTCACTGGGTGAATGAACTCTATTTTCTCTCCTTAATTCTTATCCCATACTATTTCAATTGCTTGCCTCCTTTCCTAAGCAAAGTATTCTGAACCTGCATCCTCTTCCTCTTAATTCCTATGTATTCCTTCTCCAAACATTGATGTTGTTTCCATGTAAATTTTGAATTTTTCCAAGTGAGAGAAAACTATTCAGGTTGGATTGTTTGTTTTGATGATGATGAACCTTGGATAGGTATGAGAGTTCTGAGGTCTGCAGTTCTTCCTCAAACCCTTTTGATTCAATACATAAGGAGGGGAAAAAAAGAATCTAAAGCTTATTTGACCATTGAAAAAATAGGATTGCTTGTTTAAACCTGGAAAGGTGTTGAGGTCAGAATTGGGAGAGCTGTTTCAGGTTTGAAAGAATTCACTTAGACCTCTTTAGCCAATGGGAGCTTTATTGACACAAAAGCATACCAGCCTGAGATTTAGCAAGGAGCTAAACAAAGGCATTGATATAGGAAAACGGCCAGACTTATATACCCAGAAAGCTATATAGCCTGTAGGATGGTGATATAATTTTAGAGTTTCTAATTGGGGTTGGAGATTTAGGGACAGGATGAGGAGGATAAATAACAGAAGATAAGGGATGCAGGAGAAATTTTATGACCCAGGATGAGGGGGAGACAAGGAATTCCATGGTCTAGGACAAAGGGGAGGTTTTATAGTATTTCAAGGTAAGGGAAGAGACTCTAGCACACCCTCAGGCTCAGGAGGGCCTCACAGGGTGCTAAAAAGGCAACCCTTAATATTAACCCTTAGGTTACCTTTGTATCCACATCAAAGGGACCTCAAAAATAATTTGATCCAACTCCCACATTTTACAGTTGAGGAAACAGGCTCAGAGAGGTTAACTGACTTGCCTGAGCTTGCATATCTAGTAAATGTCTGATATGAGATTTGAACCCAAGTCTTATAGATTCCAACTCCAGTAACCTCTCCACAACAATATTCTGACTTTTGATGATGTACTTGGTTAACACAAACCTTTTATTATTCATGTAGTTTAAGAAAATAAAAAACCAGTACATGGGACAGCAAATGACTAAAAATAATAGAAGAAAGATCTTATAATTCCATATTACCTGAGTCCAATAGAATGTAAGCTTCCTGAGTTCAGGACTATAATATGAATTTGATATTTGTTGTGATGAATTTAGTGAAATAATAACCTTCATGGATCATGCTTTATTTATCTTTGTATTTTCTTTTGTAAATGGCAATAGTGCCTCTATACATGATATAAGGTGTTTAATAAGTGTCTTGACTCTAAATTTAAAATATTGGAAGGGAAAGAAAACCTGAGAAAGTCATAATATTAATAGGTATGGTTATGATAAATAAAAACAAAGACAAAATGACCATATTAGATTAACTGTAGCCATTTGCATCACACTTGGACCAAATGATTTCCATTTATTAATATTCTATTGGTACTTAATAGCAGTGTCCTGATAAAGTGTCCCACTTTAGGGAAATGATTCAGTAGTTTTATTAATAGTTGTAAAATAATTACTTCATAAAAAACAATTGGTTACTGGATGATTGTTAACTAATTATTGAATTCATTTCAACTTTTTTTTAAAGAGGTTGTTTGAATTCAGTTGCTATTTCTCAAAAACAAAATAAAAAACAACAACCCCCAAACAACCTACTAACCCATTTTTATATTGATCTAGGCAAAGTATGACTGGTATGGGTGCATCAATAGTATTTTGCACAATATTCAATTCAGTAATTATTTACTTAGTACTTACTATGTGCCAGGCCTTTTGTAAGGTAATGGAGATTCAAAGGCCAGAAATAATTCCTGCCTCAAGAAACTTACACTCTACTGGGGGAAACAATATGAATAGAAATGTATAAATATAAAAATTAGCATATTCATGTAAAAGTAGAGAGGGCCTTCATACTATAGAGTTTATGCTTCAGCTTGATTCTAGTGATCCTAAATATTGAGTATAGAATGAATTTTTATTTTTAATATTCATTTTAACAAAATCCCTTCCCTTTTAGACACTACGTCATGCCACGGAATGAAGAGAAAGAGTAATGTGGTTTCCATCGTAATTGAATATCTTCCATGAATGGAGCTTTGCCCTTCTTCATCCAAGGACAAGAAACTTGTAGTGCTTAACATCTCAACTATCTTCAAGTGATTGATAAAAACACAGTGATGCTTAGGTTGGAGTTTCAAATTTCCATCTGGGTATAGCATTCATTTTTTTCAAACAGGAAGGGACATGTAGATTTCCGTCCATGGTGTCTGACCTTTTTAAGAGCCTGATTTTACCTTATATCCATAAGCTTTGTAAAGGAATGTTTACAAAGAAATTGGGAAATACTACAAAAAGGAAGGAAAATTGCTCTAGCAAAAAAGATCAAGACACTCCTTTGTCTGGCCAGACAAAACCCCCTAAATTTTCTAGCACTTTGAAGAGCACTGTTAAAAAAATTGCCAAGCGTTCATCTGCTCGCAACTTGTCCACAGAAGAAGACGAAGTCAATAGAGAATATTCCCTGTCTCCCACATTTAGTTATCGTGTTGCGATTGCTAACGGATTGCAAAAGAATATTCTTGTGACGAACACCAGTAATGACAATCTGGTTCAAGAGCTATCATCTATTGAAAGCTCCTACTCAGAATCATTAAGTGAGATCAAGGGCAGCATTGAAATCAAGGAGCATTCCTCACACACAATGCCAGTAAGACGTAATAGAAAGAGCTTGAGCAGCCTGGCTCCCTCTGAAGGAAGTTCGGATGGGGAACGCACGTTACATAACCTGAAACTAGGCGCCTTACGCAAATTGAGGAAATGGAAAAAGAGCCAAGAATTCGTCTCCTCTGATTCAGAATTGAGTACAATGAAAAAAACATGGGGACTCCGAAGCAAATCATTAGACAGAACTGCCCGCCCCCAGAAAACAAACACCCTCGAACCTGGGTTTAGTTCTTCAGGCTGCATTAGCCAAACCCATGATGTTATGGAAATGATATTTAAGGAACTTCAGGGAATAAGCCAGATCGAAACAGAACTTTCTGAATTAAGAGGTCACGTCAATGCTCTCAAACACTCCATCGATGAGATCTCTAGCAGTGTAGAGGTTGTCCAAAGCGAAATAGAACAGCTACGTACTGGCTTTGTCCAGTCTCGAAGGGAAACCAGAGACATTCATGATTATATTAAACAAATAAGTCATACTGGAAGCAAAGCAAGTCTGAGATTTTTAAATGTACCTGAAGAAAGGTATGAATATGTTGAAAATGTTGTATACCGGATTCTCATAGATAAAATGGGGTTTTCAGATGCAACTCATGCTATAAAAATTGAATTTGCTCAAAGAATAGGGCAGCAAAGGGATTGTCCAAATGCAAAGCCTCGCCCCATACTGGTATATTTTGAAACACCTCAACAGAGGGATTTCATATTGAAGAAGTCTTATAAACTTAAAGGAACAGGCATTGGGATATCAACAGATATTTTAACTCATGACATCAGAGAAAGAAAAGACAGAGGAATGCCAACCTCCCAAACCTATGAGAGTATGGACATTAAGCTCTCTACTCTGGAGCCCAAAATCAAAAGGAGCAGTTGGCAGTCACCAGATGATAGTGATAAAGATCTGGATTCTGATCTTAATAAAAATAGTTATGCCATGATATCAAAGTCAGAGTTTCAAACCAAAACAAGTGGTCCAAAGTCAAATGCAAAATCTCATAACGCTAAAAGTAGGAATAAAACTGCTGACAGCAGCAAATTTTCCAAAAAATCAGACTATGATGAACAAGCTCCACAGTTCCCTGAATCTGATAACTTGGAGAAGGAATCCAAGGCTTATTATGCTGACATGGCTCCCCTCTGGCACTCACAAAGTGATTTTCTCACACCCAAACTGAGCCGTTCTGAATCTGATTTTTCCAAACTATGTCAATCTTATTCAGAGGATTTTTCAGAGAATCAATTTTTTACCAGAACGAATGGAAGTTCTCTCTTATCTTCTTCAGACAGAGAACTTTGGCAGAGGAGACAGGATGGCACATTCAATTGGTATAGCAGTGCCCAGGACCAAAACTTTAATAGGAGTATTCAAAATGACCAAGTTCCCAATGAAATAGAGAACACTGAAACAGTGGACAGTGGTGTCAGTAATGGAGTAGTTTGTGTTTCTGCAGACAGAAGCAATTACAGTGATTCCCAGATTTCTTTACGAGATGATCTCTCACCATGGAAAGAGTGGAATCAGTCAGAACAAGGTGCAGATTTGGGCCTTGATTCATCCACACAGGAAGGTTTTGACTATGACACCAACAGCCTGTCAGACCCACAGCTGGATGGTGACAACAAAGATATTGATGACTTAGGAAAGTGCCACAGTGACCTTCCAGATGATTCGGAGAGCTATGATTTTACCTTAGATGACAATTCTTCCCCATGTCCAGGACTGGAAAATGAAACACAAGGCCAGTGGGTTGGTCCATATGATGTTTATCCAGAAGCTAATTCTAATGAACTTTACCAAAATAAAAATCAACTGCCAATGCTATATCGGAGTCAGAGTGAGTTACCAAGTGATGCCTCAGAGGATGCTGCACCCAAGTCTTGGCATAGCAGGTTAAGCATAGATCTTTCTGACAAGACATTTAGCTTTCCAAAGTTTGGATCTACCCTTCAGCGAGCTAAATCGGCTTTGGAAGTTGTGTGGAACAAAAGCACTCAGAGCCTAAGTGGATATGAGGACAGTGGGTCATCCTTAATGGGGCGATTTAGAACTTTATCCCAGTCTACTGCAAATGAATCAAGTACCACCCTTGATTCTGATGTCTACACTGAACCATATTACTACAAAGCAGAGGATGAGGAAGAGTACAGTGAACCTGGAGTTGAACATGAAACAGATTATGTAGAAGTCATGGAGCAAGTTCTTGCTAAACTAGAGAATAGGACTAGCATTCCTGAAATGGATGATAATGTCCAGGAATATGAACACCCTTCATGTGAAACACCTTATGAAACACCACAAGATGAGGGGTATGATGGGCAAGTGGATGACTTGATGAGTGAAGAGGGATTGGAACCTTTAAATGAAACAATATCAGAAATAGAAGTAAGGGAAGATGAAAACCAGAATGTCCCTGAAAAGCTTCCAGAAGTATCAAAACCCAAGAGGATTCGTCCCTCCTTCAAAGAAGCTGCCTTACGGGCATACAGGAAACAAATGGCAGAGCTGGAGGAGAAGATTCTAGCTGGAGGTACTCAAATTTAAATGCTACATTATAAATGTAATGTTTCTATGATGCAAATGGTGTTTCGTTGTTGCTATATTCTATATTCATAGAGAAATAATTTACCTTTGTTGTACAGACCTGCTTCATCCAGGTGGGATTATATTTTATTCATGCTGTCTCCTCTAAAGGAAGGGAGGGGCTAAAATTGAGGTCTAAAAAATTTAAGCATAAAAAGTTAAAACCATAGCATACTTTAAATATAACCTGCTAAGTTAAAATAACTTCTTAGTTCTCTTGCTATGTGTTGTGAGAGAATGATGTTTGTCCCAGGCGTAAAGGAATGAGTGAAATTATAGATATCGTTTCCTTGTCCCAAAATGGATCTCTAAAGTATATTCCTTGGCTTTGTTGCACTCATCAAGCTAGAAAGAAGGGAGGGGCTGGTGCCTAATCAGCAGCCTACTTGAAGGCAACATAGATTTAGAATGTGGGGAAAAAGAAAGTAATCCCCTACACAGCAGGAAATTCTAAGCACATTGCATGAGTAGTACATATAGTTAGGTGTCCTATTGGTAAAGGAAGGGAAGGGAAAGGAGTAAGCATTTATGTAGTACTTACTATATTTTAGGTATTGTGCTAAGCATAGGGGAGTGTTCAGGCTTCTGGAGTAGTTCATGGCCTTGGCTTCTGTAAGGGTGATTTTAAGTGTACCGTTTAAGGAGGTGATTTGATTTTGTTTCCTTTTTTTTTTTTTTTGAGTGGAAAAAGTAAAGTCATCTTAACACAAAGACATTTTTAATGATCTAACTTTCTTTATTATGATCTTTCATATATGTTTTACCTCAATTTATCTTGACCTCCATGATTTACCCTCCTGACAGGTCTCCCACTATCTCCCACTATTACTCAGTGATTTACCTTATTGACAAGTGTCTCAGTTTTTTTTTTTTGTTTGTTTTTTTGGTGAGGTTATCCAAGATGAAAGCTTTTTAAAAAATGCATTAACATTGCTCTTTTCCCTACTGACTAATGAGTTTTATTAGTTATTAGTTATTAGACTAATAACAATTATTAGTCATTGTTATCTCTAATAACCAAATGAAGATATTTACTTCACTTAAATGTATGTATTTGGGAATGGATTCATTAAATAAAATTTTATTGGCAAGAAATTAAAAGGTAATCAATAAAATTATTAAATTACCATAGCTGGCAAAGAGACCTTTTTTCTTTTGCTGGAGCTACAGTTTTTTTTTTTTTTTTTATCATTTTCTGGTTGATTCAGGCAGATAATTGAACACTTGGGTGAATTTGCTTCATAACTGATCCCATTCAGTCATTAACATGGTTGAACTGTGTCAGGGTGCTCTGCGTTGATTTATATAAACTAGTTTGACTAGATTGAAAAAAATAGCAACAGAAATAATTTAATCAGCATAAAGGCATTATGGTAGAGTGGCTAGATCACTGGTCTTAAAGCCAAGAAGATTTAGGTTTAAGTCCCACATCTGATACACGTTGGTCTTGTGATTCTGGTCAAGTCATTTGACCTTCCTCTGTGCACTGTCTCTTTTTGTGGGACTTGCAAAGAAGGTGATGCAAGAAGTGTTTCTTCCCCTGGGAATTCCTAATAACAGTAAAATCACAGGTCCATTCCTTATTACTCTCCCTTACACCTACTCTCTGATAAGATCTATGATATCACACATCAATCATCTCTTTAAACCTACCCTTTAATTATTAAGATCAAAGACTGGTTTCATTCTATCTCCAACTTTTTCCAAATCAATACATCTTTGCTCTGAACTTGTAACCCTCATTATTCTAGTTTTATCTAGAAGAGAATAGACAAGCTTTTTAATTTTTTTCCTTTGCTTCTTGAAACTAGAAAATATGTGCATACATACAGGTAACACACATATATACTCAGTTAAACTCTACTGGGAAACATTCAAGACATCAGAAATACATAACAAAGGTAGAAATTGCTATGTTTAGCTATCTGCATCTGTAATGACCCTAGTAGACTTCCTGACCAGCTAAAATAAATGCCTGGTAATTTCAAAAATCCACATTAGAAGTCGAGTTATTCTGTCATTGTAAGATTAGCAGTAATAGAGCCCAAAACCCCTTTTCCCACAGATTGAAGCTTGAATATCAATTAGCTGGCAATTTCCCATGATTGTTCCCTCTCCACCCCACACCCACTATCATGAATCAGCACCAGTCCTTAGGTACACACTCCTCTTTCCTTCTGCTAATACCTAGTCCTGAAAAACCCAGATAAGAACCTTGTTTCAAAACAAAACAAAAGCCTTTAAATTTTGTTTGTTTGGCAGAGGATGCCCCATTCACTCTGGCACCATAGTGAGTCTTCTTACTCCATCTAAGACTCCAGAAGACTACCCTATGTTCATTTTCCCTGACCACCTCCTTTATTTTGTGAGTATCTCCCTCAGTAAAGCTGGCTTTCTTTATTGACTTGTGTGACCTATGCATTCCTTGTATTTGACTTTGGCATTCCAAACCTTCCTAAGTCCACTTTAAGACAATATTTACTCACCAGGTAACTCAATCATACTCTGTTGTTTCTCTTCACTTGCTGTCTTACAAATCCCATCCTTGGAATTAGGGGAATCAGTTGATGGCTGGATGCTAGATCAGATTCTAAGGTCTTAGTTTGTAGATTTGTGGATTCAATTTGGCAAAATTTGTTTGATGTTGATTCTCAGTCTTCTTAGAATCTGTTTTCCCATGCCACAACTCTGTGTATGGGGCTCCTAGGCTAATTAGTAGCTTATTCTTGCTGTGATCTCTCACTTTCCCCCACCTACATTTCCCATAAGATGCTATCTCTCTTGGGATTTCTGCCTGTAAAGAACTTACTATACTTACCACTGACCCAAGGAACTTCCATTCTTGCTCCTTATATGAACAAAATCATTTCCTATATGATCTCTAAAAATTTCAGCCCTTGGAATAAAGGCTTTCAGAATCTGGTGCTTTGCCTGTTCTAGAAACAGATATTCATTCATAATTTCTTATTCTGGTTGGTTAGGGTGAGCGAATCACTTCCACTCTCTGGGTATTATCTCCCTCTGTAAAATGAGGAGATTGGACTACATATTACCTTTTACCTCTAGATTGGCAAGCAATCCCTAGACCTCTAGGTTCCTAGGTGAAGATGGGATTGGGTCAGTGCAACAGTTGGTATAGATTGCTATGGGGGACCACTATTTCCTACAGTCTAAAGGAAGTGGAGTCCATAAATCCAACTCTGTGATTATCTCTCTTGAATTTAACATACCATGATGCTCCCAGAATGTTATCTCTTCCCAGGTCAACTTTTTTTTCTATTCTGAATCTGTGTTCTTTGGTGGATCTCTTGGCTCTTAACTTGCTCACAGATCTTAAATAAAACATACTTAGATTAGACACTTATCTTTGGCCAGTGACATGCTCCAGGAAGCTCCATACCTTCCAAATGAATTGTGCATCATATCCTTCTCCTCAGATGGATGGTTTTTAAGAGCCCAGGTTAACAGAGACATTTCTTATACCTAAAATACACAATATTCTCCAAATCCAGGTGCAAAGATATGGCCCTACAACATTTTAGAAACTTTTATTATGGATTGGCTTTCTTCTTTGATGCTTTTTATGCAGATGTATGGCTGACTTGAAAGTGTAAGAGAGTCAAAACCCTTTGAAACTTACTTTACATTGGATTGGATGTTTATCTTATTTCCGAAGTAGTTTCTACCTTGTGTTCTTAAATTTCAGTTACTGATTGTTATATTGACTGTACAACAATTGATTAGTTTTTCCCCCCATTTTTTGCTTTTTTAGATACTTAGCCTTTGATACAAAGACAAATGGAAAAGCATCTTATCTTCGTGCTGTGATAGTTAGATTGCATTGTCCAAAATACTAGGCAAGGTGATAGGGGACAGAACCACGAATTTCATATTCCTCACTTTTAAAAGACAATTCATCTTGGCAAAATGTGTTTTAAAAAAAAGGAATTTATCTTTCAAGAAAATCTTTTAAGTTAAAAAAATCTTAGCAACCACTCAAAAAACAACATTAAAAGAGGCAAAAAATAAAATGATCATACTTAAATTTTATAATAACAAATTATTTATAATTTGATTTTTTATAAAGTACACATTTCCTTTAATGGAATAATAACAAATATCCTGTTTATTTCCACATGCCTATCTGATTCCTTCTTCTGTGTCCCACTGAAAAAGTATGTGAAAAGCACAAAGACATAAGCTGTCAAAAACCTGAATCCTTTCAGAATTTAAAGAGGGAAAAGCAAATTTTTAGGATATGCAACTGCCTCATTCATTCTGGACTAGGGAATTGGTTTACCTTTAACATTTTGGAGGCTAGAGGCTGTAGACTAACTTTCTCTACAGTCTGTTTTAAGTGCTTGAGTTAATTATTCTGAAGGAAATTAGCATACATATCTCTAAGCTATTTTCATATTGACCAAGGGTACCAGATTGATGACTCAAGAGGCTGAAATAGCCCAATTTTCAAAATAACATGCCCTCTTTCAGCAGCAGCTGGGCAACCTTCCCCATCTTGCATTGCCAATATGCCTTGGCTCTTTGGGAGAAAAGCTAGGCAAGGAATGGTAGTGAGTCAGTTTCCAGATCTGATCCCTGCTCTTCATCTCCACTGAGAAAGTCCAACAAATTGCCAAGTGCTGTGATATGCTTTGTGGCATGGACATCTGCTCCCTAAGCATTGACTTGGGGTCAACGGATTTTTCTTACTCTGGCCATCATTAGGCAGTTATGACATCTTTTATTCATTTCTAGCACAGGCTAAATAGGAACCTGAGAATCTTGCTATGAAACCCTATGACTCAGTTTTCCCTGATAGATCTTTGTGGAATTATAGAATGATAGAAATGAGTTACTTCCTTAATTTCAAGTATTTTGGTAAGTTAGGGCAAAAGTGGATCTTAAAGTGTGTGTGATAATCTATTTAGGTGCTACACAGTGTTATGATTCTAAATAATTTATTCAGCAATTGAAGAGATCCTAGAAAGGTAACCTGGTATGTCTCTTTGTTCTCTAGTTTCTAGTCCTACACTGGGACCTGGTTGACTCATTAAGTGACATGAGATAGAGCAGAGATTGCTCTTCTGTGCATGATGGGACCTTGATTTCCCTCAAGGCTCAAGATTGTAAATTGGACTACCTTTGTCCTCATAACTTATAGCTATTTCATAGGATATTATATTTTAAAAAGCATGGTAGAAGGTACCTAGTTCAACCTTTTCCAGGGAGTACCTGCAACCTGCAGATGCTACTTTCAGACATAGCTATAGGCAAAATTCTGGACCAGTTGTTTATGTTAGAAGCTTCTCCTACCAACATTCCCCTTCCTTTCCACTGCAGTGTTGCTTTCCCCTCCCCTCCTTGTATCCTCAAATGCTTAGAGACTTCATACTTCTCATGGCTGTCCAGGGTACCCATCAAAAAGTTCAATGTTAAATTATCTTAAGGTTCCACTATCTAATGAGGTGATATAGCAGGTATAGCAGTAGACCTGTGATGGTGAAGACCTGAGTTCAAATTTGGCTTCAGACACTTACTATCTGTGTAACCCCAGTCAAGTCACTCATCCTCTGACTTGTTGCCTCAGTTTTCTCAATTGTAAAATGATGATGCTAATAGTATTTACCTGCCAGGATCATTCTGAGGATTAAATGAGATAATATTTGTAAACCATCGAACACATAGTAGATGCTTAATAATACTTATTTTCTTCTCTTCTGTGAGGGGTGATCTTATAAACTAGCTGATGCAAGAATATTGGTGACTGACAATACCTTAATAGATTTGGTGATCTACAATGCCTTAACTTCCTTCCCAGAGGAAGTATTGCATTTTAATAAAGACCTTTAATGCCTTATTCCCTAAGAGAGACAACTGTGGGACTTAATGAGATGTGGTAAGGCAGTAGAAGGGACAATTCTGGATAATTCTCCAAATCAGACCACTAACTTTGCCTAGAAGCCCCACTTTTATCTGTGTCCCATAGCCAGTGACCCATCTGTATCCCAGGGTACCTTGGAATATATCTATTTTATGATGATTGACACCCCATACTCCTTTCAAGATTGTAGAGTTTCCTGAAATCATGGTAATGGCATTTAAATTGATGTCATGCCACAAATAAGTCACAGTTCTGCCTCTGCATTGCTTTGGGCCACCACATTTTCACTAGTTTTATACCAATGTCCTTTTCTTCCTGTTTTGATATGAAACAGATTATTAAAAATTCAGAACACTGTCTGGCACTGTTTATTCCCATGAAATAAATGTCAAAAGGAATTGTAAATGATGCAAAAACCTCAAGTTTCTAGACACATCAAGGTTTTGAAGTAAAAAATTAATTTCTTAATTTTTCCATATTTAAACCCTGGTCTAGCCAGGGACCTCTTAAATGCTGATAAATGGAGTATTACAGTTGCTTGAAGGGTGATGAATTTGATGTCTGGCTTTGATATACCTCAGGCTGGAGGTTAATGTTTCTTTCATATGACTTTTTCCTAGCAGGAGAATGTATCCCACCTCTTACTCAGAGCTCTACCTCCAGCCCCTATTCATAATGTCTCTGAAATGGTGATATCTCTGAGTAAGAATTTCTATTGCTAATAGATTAGTTCCCTCACCCACCCACTCCTAATAGACTAGGCATTTCATTTAAATTGGAATTGAATGTATCATTACTTGCTTAAAGTTAATCAGTTCCCCAGATCTAGTAGCTTACATTCTTTTATGTAGGAAATAGTAAGAATACATATTAATAAATATAAAATTTTTGCAAAGCAATTCTAGTGTTGAAGAGGGTGCAATTCAATCAAGAAAATTTTTTAAAATACTTGTCATGTGCCAAAGAACTGTCCGTATTACCGGGAATACAAAGAAAAAGAAAAAGCAGTCCCTGCCCTCACGTTCTAATGGGAGGAGAGGAGGCTAACATATTCTCAAATAGGTATATACAAGAAGATACCCTCAGAATGGATAGAGAGTAATCTTGCAGGGGAAGGCATAGACAATTTGGGAGATTCAGAAATAAGCTTTTAGTATGGATGGTACACCAGCTGAGCTCTGGAGGAACCAAGGATTCTAGGAGTTATACCATAGAGATGTCTACTCAATGCAGCACGTTCTTGGGACTATTCTTTTGTAGTCCCAAGAGTACTTTGTTTAATAAGCTAACATTTCCTCCTTTGAATTTAGGGTGGTAATATTGGGGTTCATGTATAAACTTTGTTACATGGTACTTGTGTGACTTTAGACAAATGATTGAAACCCTCTCATTTTACAGATGAGGTAAAGAATGCCCAAAGAAGTTGATTATGATGATCTTGAAGTCAGGTTCACCCTATGTCTACTTGATCACGAATGAAATAGGGGGGGTGTGAAGGAATAAAGGAGCTCCCATTCTTCTCCTATACCTGCCTTATCCTTCATTCAAGCTAGTTTGTATCCCTTACAGTCCTCTAGGTATGGGAACTGTTAACCTCATCTTTAATTTGTATGATTTTTTTTCACATTCCTGATGGGTGAAAAGAAAATACTTTCCTTCTAGGTTTCTCTCTTCTTCACCCAAAAGTAGTAACCTGCTCAGGAGTCTGGAAAATACCCCAGAGGACACTTGTCACAACAATTTGGTCATACAATGACCTGGAGGAATGTTTATATCATATAGAAACATGACAAACTCAGTTGACCTTCCTTGATTGTCACTTTTACTATGATGACCAAAGTCTTTGAAGTTTTCTTTTTGAGGACTATGGCCTCAGGGGAATAGGGAAGTGTTGATAGCAAAACAATTTGAGGTAAATTTTCTGGAGCACCTAAAAGGTACTTTACTCCAAGCATGAAAATTGTGTAGTATATGGCCTACAAGCAGGAAAAGAAAGCTGATAAAAGTTCAGCTACATTAAGAGTAAACAAAGACACACTTTAAAAAATGCTTTTTTAAAAATATTGTTTTCCAAGCCTAATTGCTCCCAGATAAGGTCTTTCTTAAGCTCATAGAATCTGAAATCTGTATTCCTGCTCATCCCATTCCTACATGGTCATTAAGTAAAGGGATATCTTCCCCAATTCTATACTTGAATTCATGCTTGGATTCATCCTTGGAATTTTCTCAGGTACAGGTTGTAAATTGTCTTTAACTTCTACAGAAGTTTCCACTATTCTTTTCTTAGTTTTCTAGTTATTAATCCTAATTTTGACATAACCTTGAGGAAAAAACCAAAACAAAACATTGTTCTGTGATTTTTAGGCTACATTCAGATACCATGTTATCTGGCTAAATGATAAATGAAAAGGACATCTGAAGAATGTCTTGAAATAGGAAAGAAGAGACTGGGGACACTGAACAGAAGTACCAAGCTTCTACCCACTCCCCCAAAGTAAACTCTTTTAATTCTAACTGCATTGATTTTGTTCATGCAAAAACCTTTATATTTTTTACATGATATCCTACATTCTGTGTTTGATCATACTAATCTGTTACTTAAGAACTCTCCCACCTCATACACAACTGGGAAGGGTACCTTTCATTCTCCTCTAATTGTATTATGATGTGACCTTTTCTATTTAGGTCATATATCAATTTGGAATTTATTGTAGAATATAGTATAAGATGTTGATCTAAACTGAATTTCTGCTAGATAGTTTATCAGTTTTACTGTCAGTTTTTGTTGAATATGGAATCCTTATACTGGTAGTTGGTGTTCTTGTGTTTATTGAAGATACAACAACTAAAGTTTCATTGATTCTGGATTGTTCTTGTCTAGTCTGTTCCATTGAACATCTACTTATTGATACTAGGTCCCTGCTGTGTTTGGACATTGATTTTTACTTCCGGTTCTTTACTACTAAAAATATTTTCCCACAAGTATTTTTCATATGTATGAGACTTTTCCAGCTTTCATCTCTTTGAGGACTAGTGTCTGCCCAAAAGTTGTATTATTTAAGAAGAGGTTCAGCATATTTTAATGACAGTATAATTATTATTTTTGAGAATAGTTAGATCAATTCACAGTTTCACCTGTAGTGTTTGAATATGCCTAACTTCCCTCACCCCCTCCAGCCCTTAGCATTTATCTTTTGCCATCTTTCCAAATCTAGTACAATGATCTTGCTGCTTTATCTTATGTTATTATGGGACTTAAAGTCAGCACTACACAAATTTGCATTTAATGGCTTGGATTTTTTTTTAATGTGGGCTAATTTTTGTCTTATAAGGCAGGCTATATGCTGTTGGGTACAGGTATCATGCTATTGACTATTTTAGTATTTCCCACAGTTTATAGGAGAGAGCTAGACAAACAATAAACATTCAATTAATACTTCCTTTGAGGGACTTACTTGATTGAAGAATACATATTCAATGGACAGCATTTTATCGTCTGTAGTTTCAAAGATGACTCATGTCTTTCAATCTTCATCTTTTGTCTTCAGTACCTTAGAATCATAAACTATTAAAGTGTACAGTGAGACCCTGAGAAGAGAATAGACAGCATAGAGATAAAAAAATAATTCGCTAAGCTCCTGTTTGAATGTGGTATAATGCTAGGGAGGGTTTAAAGAAAATTATATAGGTTCTGGGCCTCTCTACATAGAACTTACTAAAAAAAAAGGAATTAGAGAACTTTCCTATAGAGTATAAACAATAAATAAAAATATATCATATAAATAAGATGTTCATAGTCATATACAAGTAAAAGCTTAGGATGTCCAGAGCAGATGGAGATTTTGTAAGCATTCATGCTTTTTCTGGGGATGCCAATGGAAAGGAGGAAAGAAGTGAATAATACAAATTAATGTAGACTGAAAATAATTTACAATTGATGTTCAAATGTGTGATATAGTGGTGTCCCTAATTATTTTGAATATTGAGCTAAGAAAGATATAATTTTCTGTAAGAATGCAGTAAGTGATAGAAATGGGATTTAGGAAAGAGTCCTAAGCTTGAAAAGACTTGTAGCTTTCCTCAAGGATGCTGATCATCAGATTTGCAACTGATACAAAACCATGCTAGTTGTGAGAATCAAGATTCAAAACTAATTTTATTTACATAGTACTGTTGAACTAAAACTAAATGGAAGAAAATGAGCATGAATACATGGACAGTCTTGCCTTTACATTCAATAATTCAGAGTTTTGATAATGGGATAGGGGAGTCCTCATTTGGTAGCAGTTCATGTAAGAAGTTTGGGGATAATATTGAGGAGATTATAGAAAGATAGGCACACCAATGCACTGCTGGTGGAGGTGTGCATTAGTAATCACATTGGGAAAGCAATTGTATATTGTGTAAATGAAGTGACTAAAATGTCCATACCCTTTGACACAGAGATACCACTGCTTAGGTATATTTCTCAAGGAGTTCATTCAAAAGAAAGAAAGACTTTTGATATACCAAAATATTTGTAGCAGCACTTTTTGTGGTAGCAAGGATTTGGGGAAAAAATAGCTATCAGTAATTGAGGATTGGATAAACAAATTATGGTACATGAATGTAGTAGATTATTACTTCACAAAATGGTGAATATGATGAATACAGAGACATATGGAAAGACTTAACATGAACTGATGCAAATTAAACAGAGCTGGGAAAACACACAATGACTAAAACAATGAAAATGGAAAGATTAGCCACAGAACAATGGAAAAATGAATATTTCAAACTCGCACAGAATAACCATGCAAAGAATCAGCTCCAAAGAAGTGATGAGAAGATACCGTTCTCACCTTTAATGCTTTTATAGAGATAGAAGTTGATTTGTTTGGAACATTATCTCAACTGGCAGATATTTTCCCCCTATGTATTAATCAGTTTTGCTGAACATTTGTTTCTCTGCTTTCTTTTTCTTTTCTTTTAAAAAATTCTTTGTTATAAGGGATGGTTCTCTGGAAGGGAAAAGGTTAAGGGCCCAGGGAAATCTAGGCAGTATAAAAACAAAATAGATAATAAAAAAATTCTCTTAACATAAATATCTGTGAAATTTCAACTGATCCAAAAGCCTAATCTGGGCTAAAACTACATTTGACAGCTAAGGATGCTACATAATTTTAAGTCATAATAACAGTATCACATTTAGAAAAAGGGGAAATAATAGTGTGACTTGATGGTCAAACTATATCTAGAAAATTTTGTTCAATTTTGGTGCTATTTTTTTTTAAGATACTCTGACAAACCAGAATAGGGTATTTGGATCTGGCAACCATATAATAAGAAGGATAGCTGAAGGAAATAATGGGATTGTGGTGATAAGAATTAGAGCTGGAATGGATCCTAAAGACTATCAAATCCCTAAGTTTTCCAAAGACTCCTAGTTTTTCAAAGTATAAATTGAGACTCAGAGTGTTTCTGTCATTTACCCAAATTCACTACATATTTAGAACAGCCAGAATTGAAACCTAGATTCTCAGATTCTGAATCCACTATACCATAGCTGCTTCTAAAATATAAGACTAAGAGGAGTCATGATAATAATGTTCAAATATTTGAAGAGTTTCATTAGGAACAATGAGTAGAGTTCTGTATTATACCAGACAGGTAAACTAGAATCAAAGATAGAAGATAGAGGGAAGTAGATTTTGATTAACTATAAGGAAGAACTTTCTAAAACTTGAGACCTAGCAAGAGAATTGGTGGCCTTTGATGTGAGTTCTCTGTCACTGAAAGGAAGTATCCAAACAAAGGGCTGTATGATCTTCTTTAAGTAGCTAGGTAGTATAAAGGTAAAACACTGAATTTGAGTTCAGGAATACTAAATACTTATTACCTATATGACGCTGGGAAATTTATTTAACATTTTTTCAGTCTAGGTTTCCTTATATATAATTATATATATAATATATAATATAATATAAAATATAATATAATATATAATTCCTTATATAAATTTAAAATAATAATAGCATCTACCTTACATGATTGTTGTTAGGGTCAAGTAACACAACATATGAAGCATTTTGCAAAGCTTAAAATACCAACTGCTAGCAATCATTATTACTGATATGCTGTGGAAGGGATTCCAGGAATGTAGGGGGGGCAGTGCCAGATATATGCACAAGCAAAATAAATTACAGATTTGGGCCAAGAAATAAAAATAAAACTCCTTAAACTTCAAGTTTTACGTAATTAACTACAAAATGTAAAAACATACAGAGGCCAACAGGGAATATACCAAGTTACATTCACAATTACAATTCAGTGGATTTTTCAAAAGCTCTTTGGGAGTCTCAGGGTAACAAACTACTCAAGAGGAAGGCAATTTTCAAATCTGTAGAAGGTCCAAGATAAAATGTGAGAGGCAACAATGGGGTAAGACAAGTTTTCAGGACAAGCTGTATGTGAATGAAAAGTGACAGACTTTGTAGATTATCAATTATTGCTATCAATGCTTGCTACTCTCAAAAAATGACAATTTTTTGGTCTATCCTTATGGTCTATCCTTAACCTTATCCCTAGAGAATCCTGAAATGACCTCTTTCATTGTAATGTGGAATGAGGCTCTGAGAAGTCTGGAAAAAATTGTTGGATGACAGATTAAAAAAAATTAATTTCAGTCATCTTACAGCTAATCATAAAGCAATAAGTAGCCTGCTCTGAAACTCATTTATATTTCTGTTGGGTTCCATTCAAGCTATTTTAAAATGTTGCATTCTAAGAAAATAGGTATGGTCTCTTTAAAATTAAAAGTAACTGATCTTGTTTGAGGTTGCTGCCATTGTGACTAGTTTCATGTAAAAGTAAATTAATCTGACAGTATAAGCTCAAGTTTCAAAAGGCTAAATTTGAGAAGTTGGCAACCAACTGTGAAATCCCCTTCTGATTGGGGCAACATAATCAAAGGTGTACATATGCTGCTGATATGTGCTTATTAACTTTATTGTTTAGTTTTTCTACCAAACCAGGTAGAAAAAGAAGTTAGACATCTGAAGAGAAGATAACTAAAATCATATGAGGAACTATTTTAGCTTAGCCAAAGAATAGCTGAGAATGTAATGGAGATGAACTCTAACCTGTAGCGATTGAGGATCAAACTCTATAATTTTATTTGAAATCATAGCCTAATCATTTATAGACTTGGGACATCAACAAGGAAGTAAGAAGAAAAGCATCAGAGGATGTGGAGTGGTTCCCATTCTTTAGCATAAATGAAAGTTTCTCCTAACCTGATTAGTAGGATTCATACAGGGAATAACAGACAGTGGATAAACCTAGAAATGTTCAGGATGAGTATAAAAGGTAGATTTTACTTATGACTGTAGAAGGAATCAATATTTCATTAATAGTGTTCAAAAACAAGTGAAGATTAATAAGCCCAGGCAATAGTGTCTCCTAAATTTTGATACAGAGTAGATATCTTAATAAGATTGATCATACGTACTTTTTCAGTCCTTAATGAGTTCTCTTTTGATAGGAAAAAAATCACAATTCGCTAGAAAAATGTTATATTCTCTTTGACTTAGGTAACTAACTCTGTCTGTTCATAATAGGAGGCTATCCTGTATGTCACTGACCTCATTGAAATCCAGTGGGTAATGTTTAGGAGAAAATAATGGCTTTTGGAACTTTAGATTTATAGACCTTAACCTATAAAGAAATGGCAAATATTACACTTAACAAAAGACAACTATTTAAGAGTAATATTTTCTGGAGTCTAAAGGTCAAAATCATTCTAAGAAGAATCTATTTTTTTTTAACATAATAGCAAATAAGGGCAGATTGTTCTTTTCTCTAGGGAAAAGTGATTATATTATGTAAAAGCTTGAGAAGATTATGATAAAAAGCCATAAATCTATGCATAGATGTAAGATGAATGTGTTCATATTATCGGATGTGGATATTCTTTTTTTGGTGAGTAAATATATTTTAAAAGTTCTAGTTGCTAATGCTAGCAATCCTATGACAAATCTTTTTGCAAATTAAAAAAAATGCCCCACTGTATAATTGGAAGAGTACTAACTCTAGAAGTTAGGATGTGCTTCAGTCTCAGTTCTGTCACCAATTCTCTGTGCAAGTTTAGGCAAATAAATTTAGGACTTGGTCCTCATTTTACTCATATGGAATAAATTACCTTGAAGGTCCTTTCTAACCATAAAGTATTAGAATGATTATGTCTATTTTATGTTTGCGCTTTCATATGTATGGATTTAAAGCAATTTAATAATGTCTGAATTTTCATAAGCATATTTTATGTATGTATACATATATATACATACTGTAATGCATAATACATGCATGTGTGTGTTATATTTATTTATCACATCCATTAATGTTAATAAGAGAAAAACAAAGTGATTTTAGGAAATCTGGGTTAGATACAATGCACTTAGTTCTCTCTTTTTTCTTCTGAAAAGTCTGAAGGCAATTATAAAACAATGTGAACAAATATATCGTGTGGCACTTTAACACAAGAAGGCAAGGGTAGTGGTAGTGATGGTGGTGAGAATAGTAGTAATCAAACCAAGGATGTGTTGTGACATTTCAATTTATGGTAGCAGAACCTTCAAGGTCAGCAAGACAGTTGTTACTAGACATTAGGGTCAATATCAGTTCATATTATTTCCTGTTAGAGTGAAAATGAGTGATCATTACTTAAGAACAAAGAATTACTACCAGATTTTGTGCAGAGTTAAACAAATTTGAGAATAAGACACTTGATATTATAATGAAAATGTCTATGACTATGAGGGAAATATCATCATTACCCATGGGACTGATGACAAGACCGGAGATTTAGTTCATTCATATCAATGATTAACTATGAGAGATGCTGAGGAATTGTCTCAGTAAAGATACACACACACACACATTTGTATCTGATGGTAGCCATCTCTAGGGTACACTAGGGTTGGGGGAAAAGAAGAAAAAAGATCTCTAGTAATGGAGAGCTTACTACTTACCTAGGTAACACATCCTACTTCACAACAGTCTAATCACAAGTAGCCTTTTCTTACATTGAACCAGAATCTGCTTCTCTGCAACTTCTCATTGGTCCTACTTTTGCCTGGTAGGGCCAAATAGAAGTTTCACTTCTCATTCACATGCCAGCCCTGCAAATACTTCAAGAAAACTTATCATGTAAAACCTTGCTCTCAGCCTATCCCACCCCCATTCTTCTCTGATCTAACTTTCTGGTCTATCTGAAACAGAATCTAAGTCTCCTGACAAAAGGACCATTGTGAATCTGGGGCAATCCCAGGGTAATCTGCTATGTCATGCTCCAGTCCTGACTTGAAACACAAATAAAGAAAGCAACATATGAGAGCATGGAACTCAAATGCGTATAGCTCTTAGATGTCTATAATTGGGACTTAGAGAGCATTAAAAAATAGTTTCTTAGCTGACTTTGTAGGTCATACAAAGGAATATAGTTAACATTAAAAAGTGACCAAAGTTCTGTATTTTTCATTTTATTTCTAGAGCTATCCAGTAATATGTTCACATCCCTATAGAAAACACTGCCAGGTATTTTCTCTCAAGAAGTTTTAGGGTGAAGATAAAAAAACTGACAGACTGGGGCAAACTGGAAAGGAGTTCCAGTGTTTTGTGAATTATTTAAAGCAGAATTCATTCATTTAAAAGTATTTTGATTGAAATCTTCTGGTTTTATGCTGTCTAAATGTTTCCTATATACTTTCCCCTCCTTCCAGAGAGTTATCTTGGATAACAGAGATTTTTTTAAACAAAAGAAGTAAAAGAGAAAAATATTCAGGAAAACAAACAAACAAGAAACCCAACCCTGAAAATATAGGCAGTGTTCCACAATTGTGGTCTTCTGACTCTGTAAATAGTAGGGATAGATGTCTTTTCTTGGGGGTTACGCTTGTTGCTTGTGATTTTGCAAATCTCACTTTTGAATTTTTTCTCTGGCTACTCTTTCCATTTTCATTATTGTAGTCATTGTGAATATTGTTTTCTTGAGTCTACTTAATTCACTCTGCATCAGTTCATTTGTCTTTATATCTTTCTTATTCATCATCCATGAATTTATTTATTTTAAGGGAAACCATGTTTTACCATCTTAAACCAAACAAACAAAAAGTTGTTATAGCCATTCTCTTCACATGTATACCAGAAGGTCCTTGTTAGTGTGGGTGCACAAGAGGAAGCGTAACAATATTTCTGTGTTAAATTGTGGTACAACATAGTACATAGGAGGCCAGTCTGTCATTATTATTAGGGACATCTTCTGGTGAATATAATTACAAACCATATTTCAAGTGTCTTTTCTCCTCTAATGGAATTTATATCCCATTTAATAAGAATTTAAGCTCTACCTATGGGGAATGCATTGTCCTAGGTGCTGGGAATAATAAGACAAAATAAGAAGTCCCTGTTCCTCAAGCATGCATTCTCCTGGGGGTGAAGGAAAAATGTACAAATATAGAATATAAACAGATCAGCTTATATACTTGAATATTTAAAGACAAAGTACTAACAACTAGGGGAATAGAAAAGGCTTTACTAGAGAAGTAACATGTGAACAGAGCCTGGAAAAAAAACAAACAAAAACTTGGGAGCCTTGCATTGTTTGGTGCATGGTAGATGCTGAGCTAATGCTTAGTGCTTGATTTGATTAAGAGGTAGAAGTGAGAAATAAGTGTATTCTAGACACAAGGCATAGAAGGTGAAATACTGAGTTTGAAGAGTGGCAGGTAGGCCAGTTTAGCTGTAACATAACATTTGTGAAGAGGAGACAAATGAAAATATTCTGCAAAGGTAGACTAGAGGCAGACTATAAAGAGGAGACTATTTTGTATGGCCTAGAGACAACAGGGAATCACTGGGGTTTTCTGAGCAGGAGAGTGATATAGTTAGTTTTATGCTTCAGGAAAATCACATACTAAGCAAAGAAGTCTATGTATGGGGATAATAAGGAATGGTTGTTGGACTTATAACTATAGAACCTATATGACAAGAGTACATAATATGATATAATTTTAAAAATTGATTCCTTAAGTAAATAATATAGGTATGGGGAAATGCACATTGGGAAGTCACATCAGAGACCATTCATAACCAAATCAGCCTTCTCATGTTGCTTTTTTATCCTAAACAAATTTTGACTATTTTGAAAAAAGAAATTTATTCCAGCTTCAAGGCTGATTTCTCATCTTTGTGGATATTGAAAAGAACAGGTCCCCATTTCTGTAGGATTCCCCAAAAAGGGTCCTCGTAAGAATCTGAACTAGCATATTATTACTGGAATTAATGCATTAACCTTCATTGAAGGAAAAATAATCATTTGGAGGTATAAATTCTTGATATAGTTGTTGGAGGATTGTGTAAAAAGAATTTCATTGTAATATGGCATGTATAGTTACTGATTTCAGAGCTGAAAGGTCTCTTAGAGATAATTCAATACATTTTCTCTTAAAAAGGAACTCACCAAGGGGTATGAGACATACATTGGCATTTCAATTTCATAGATGGATAAAATGGGGAACAGAAAAGCCAATGACTTATCCAAGGTCATATATGTTATAGGAGCTGAGATTTTAACCCTCCAAAATCCTGGGTTTACTTTTTATCCTTAAGACTAGACTTTTCATAATTATTGTAGATTCTGGGATACTACTATGTCTTCTCTACCCCCACACTCACAGGTTGTTCTCTGGGGGAATAGTTTTCCTACATTCAAAGTAGTTTGTGGATAGTCACTGATAAAACTATAGCTCTTGAGCCCCCATTGATGGATTTACCTTCATTTGCTAGCTAGCTAGTTGATACCATTAGCTCAAATCAAAAGTATTTGCTAAAATGTTAAGAGCATGAACAGTGATAAAGAAACATTTCCTTCCATAAACCTAGAGCATTCTCTCCCACTTTCATACTATTTTCAAGGTACAAATCTTAACACCTTATATATTTTCTTACTGGGGGAATCATTGATAAGGTAATCTCCTGACCAAGCCAATATTATTTATTATAAGGCAACATAATTTACTAAGAATAAATACCATCGGTAATATTCTAGCTCATTTTGGTGTCAGCAGAAGACATTATATGCTGCTTTGAACAATAGGAATGATAAAAGATGATGTAATTCTCTTAATTTACAGTGACAGGCTAAAATTCCTGTTATAATCATAGATGAAGAGTGGAACAGGATTCAGAATGGAATGTCATAGAAAAGCATTCATCAAGTGCATAGTATTTGCCAAGGGCAGATAGACAGTACAGTGATAGAGCACCAGGCCTGGAATCAGGAAGACTTATCTTGCTGAGTTCAAATTCTGCCCCAGATACGTACTAGCTCTGTGACCCTGGGTAAATCACTTAACCCTGTTTGCCTCAGTTTCCTTATCTGTCAAATGAGCTGGAGAAGGAAATGGCAAATCACTTTAGTATCTTTTTTTAAAATTTTTTTAATGTTTTATTTTATTTATTTTAGTTTACATCATTCATTTTCCACAATATTTTGAGTTACAAATTTTCTCCCCATCTTTCCCCTACCCCCCTCAAAACAGCCATCCCCTTGTATAACCCCTCCCCCAATCTAATCTCTCTTTTGTCCTCCCCCATCACTCCTCTAACTTTCTGATAGGGCAGGATGGATCTCCCTTCCACAGTGCCTGTGAATCTTAAGTTCCAATTGGATGTAGTTAATAATAATAGTAATAATAATTGTATATATATGTATATATACATATATATTTTTAACATTTGATTATAGAGCTTTAAATTCTAGATTCTTTCTCTTTGTCCCTCATCAGCCACCCCCACTGGAAGAACAAGCCATCAAAT